>JAQFVV010002039.1:0-36926 GCA_028023455.1 Epiperipatus broadwayi | reverse complement strand
GAAGCAATATTAATGTGCAGGTGCAAATATATTTACTTGGACTAGGCATTAAAGGATATAATAAGGTACTCAAGAAAGAAAAAAGTGGTTGTGGAGAATTTTGGGAAATTTGGCGATTCCTCCTCAGCGAGCGCATTGAGTCGTAAATTCGAACGGAGAGTTTGTGTTTCTAGCAAAAAAAACAAGGAAGGAATATTAATACACCCAAAAGAGAGGACTTTGTCAATTTGACTAATATAATGTCTCCTGCAGTAGTTAAAGTAGTATTGGAACTAGGTCCCAAATACATTGGTGGAAGGTGGAGACAGCGAAGGATGGAGGTGATGGCGGATGTTGAAGCAGGACTAGTTAATAACAGGTGTAGGGATAACTACATTTTCCAAATCGCTAGAGTGATTAGATGCAAGCTGCTTAACACAGCAGCAGATACATGGAATAGAAAAATTAGTGACACCAAAAATTTTTTTGTTGATGGTTCAATTACATGCATGAGGGAAGACAAGGGGAATAGATTTGTCATAATGAATAAAGATGATTATGTTAATAAGATGAAAATACAAATTGATAAATTCAAATTTGTACACACAGTAAACTTTAATAATAAACTTAATAAGGAGAAGTTTATAACATCGATTCTTCGTATACATTGCAATAAAGCTTTTTCTAAATCTGAGTATTATCAAATGTATCCATCTTCTTCCACACCCCCTTGAATGTTTGCTAACACTAAATTACAAAAGCCTGACATGCCTCTGAAGTTGTTTCTGTATTTTGGAGGCATGCATTATTTTGAGACTGCTAAGAAGATAAATAATTGGCTGATAGATGACTTAGAATTTGGAGAGTTTACTATTAAATTTTCTTTTGAGTTTGTAGAGCGAATCAAAAACATGCTAATAAGGCCCAAGTTTAAAATTGCTGCTTTAGATATTTCCAGAGTTATATGGGTCTGTTAATAGAAAAAAAGTCTATCAATATTATACAACAAGAACTCATAAATAAAAATGTAGCTGAGGCTCATGTTAGTTTCATAACAGAATTTCTGAGATGGTTAGATGTAAATAATATGGCAACATTCGAAGGCAAATGGTACCACATGAAATATGGGTGAGCTATGAGATTACCTATGAGTGGCATCATAGCTAGCATCTATTTGAATTTTTATGAAAAACAAGTATTATCTGAATACAACATAGTAGATCATAGTATAATATATACGAGGTATGTGGACAACTTATTTGTTGCTGCTCCAGTAAATATTAAGCACATCAAAAATCGGATACAAGCAAACACATCATTAAATTTAAATATTACATGGAAGGATATGGGGAAAGAGGTAAAATATTTAGATGTCAAGGTACACAGAGAAGGAAGTATGCTTAATTATGCAATGGTCATGAATACACCAGAAGTTTGTGGACTGATTCACCCTGAATCATACACACCTATGTCTCACAAGTTTGCTTGATTGACATCATTTCTTTTCAGGAATTACTATTTGTGCAAGTTTGAGGCAAACAGAAGGTCTAACTTAATTAATTATACTAACAACTTAATCAAATCAGGATACAGGCACAATATAGTATATAGCAAAATTAGACATTTTGTAAATAATATTGGAAAACACAGAGAAGAAAATAACAGGCCTTGGATATCGTTGCCCTAGGTGCACTCTTTTCGTAAAACATTTTATAAGACTTTTTCTAAGGAATTCCATTTGAGTTTTCATACACCTATCACAACTAATAGGCTTATTAACAACACTAAAAATACTATAGCTTCTGATCAAACACCACAGGCTGTGTATGGAGTGGCATACCCTCATAATGGATGCAAAGCATCATGCTATGGTGAAACGAGAGCCACCATAGCTACTAGGATATCACAACACAAGTATAGATACAATAAGGCACATACAAATCCATAATGCACTTCAATTTTTGCTCAACATCAAAAATTGTCAGGACATGTGTTCGAACCCACATCTGCAAAATTGGTTTGTACTGAGAGGCATGATATTAAGTGACAGGTAAAAGAAGGATACTTTATAGAAGAGGAATCTTTCACCATTAATCATAAGGATGCATATTTTTCTATATCTAAAAAATGGTCTTGGTGACTCATTTGCATACAATTTGCATATTGGATTTATTTATATAATGATTCCAAAGAAAGGATCATAACTGGCTATGAATATGAGAAGTACATCTTCTTGAAAGTGCTCAGCCATTTAATTTAGTTTTCTTTTCATTGTTATAGCTTTACGTTGGAAGTGTGAAAACACAATTTAATATTATTATATTATCAATGTATGTATGTTGTAATATTATAATCAATAAATATTATACAACAACAATTATAAGCAATATGGATGAGATAAAATAGTTACATAGAATATTGTGGGGATATAGAATATTTTGAAAAATAGTTAATACTAATAAATATAAAACATACATTCAATATAGGATTAAATAGGTAAGAGTTATTATTGTACATAATACAAAAGAGTATTGTGAATTATGCATATTTTTAAAAAAAATATTTTAACTGACAATAAAATATAGCAAAAAAACCCTGTTTTAGTCTGCTTTTGGACAATATAATTACTAAATTATCTATGTAGGTAACTCATTTGGTCTATTTATTTTTGAAAAAAAATAACATATGTTTCATTGAATCTTTATATATTTTAAAAATATTAAAAATATGTGTTTTACAAAAAAAAAGTAATATATAAATAATCAACACAAAAATTCATTTTGGTCTTCAATATATTTGAGCAAAAAATATTATCTACTAAATCTCTATCAGAAATATAAATTTTGATAAAGAATATGTTCAACCACAAAATCATTTATTAAAAATTACAATTTCATTTTTAATTACAAAAACTCAACAAATAATAATAGTGATATTTTTAATAATAGTACTTCCTATTTGTCATTCACAAATCTCCAATATATTATTTTTTTCTTAAAAATAAATATATTCAAGTAAAATGTAAACACCATATAATTAGTGATAAACAAGTATTTAATTTAGTTTTACACGAGTAATATATTACTTAATAATTTGTGCAATATTGTGTTTTCTGATTTTACAAACATTTATGCACTCTATGTGTTGAATATTTTCTCATAAAGGCAAATATATTGAATTCCTTGAATTGACTTTTCACTAAAAGTTGCTGATATCTAAGTAATTTATTTAGAACTGAAGTCAATCATACTCACCAAATGAAAGCAATAGCATAGAATGAAAACAATAAATAGTCATAATCAAATCATTTTAACCCTATTTGCAGTACTAATGTCACTTTCCCAGCATTATTAATCAAAAAATTAAGCATTAACTTTTGTAGGTGTTGGAATATTTGTTAGTAACTCTTTAAAATGATGTTTAAAAGGTTTTGCCTTAGATGGAGAAAGATTTGTTAAATTAGAAAAAAAGAATGATAATGAATTTAAATAATGGTAAGTTTATAGATAAGTGATTCTGAAATAGAACAAATTATGAAAATGTAAAAAAAAAAATTTGAAAATTGGAAATAGAAAAGCCAGATAAATTTTAAAAGTGAATGAAGCTATAAAAAAGACAAGAACAAATAAAATGAAAAGTAAACAGGTGATGATAAAGGTAGGGTCAGCTACAAAATAATTAAAAAGTTAAACAATTATAGAATGGGTCCCCAACTTTATGCCCGTGGGCACCATGGTAAAGCAGACCTTTTTACATGTGCCCACCACTATCCAAACACGATAAAAAATATTTATCTAATACAAATAAATTTAATTTTTAAGATGTCTTATAAATTATTGTATTATATTGTAATCAAATTGTAGATCATACTATAATTTTACAGCGTAAAAGGGTCTATCATTAACAATATCCAACTATAAATTTACTTTGAAAAAATAAATGGTGCTTGCCACCTGGCCGCTATTATAGAATGTGCTCTTAAGTGCAAAAAGGTTGGGGACCACTGAATTACAGAGATTATTGCCAACCATTTTGACAGACCCCAGTTAATCATAAAATTATTTTAACTGTTTTTTTTAAAAAAAAAACAAAATATCTATGATTACAAAAATAACATAATGGCTGAAAAAAGTACAAATAATATGAAAATATAATTCTACATGCATCTGTAAAATATCTCATTGTAAAACTTGTTCCAAAAAATCACACACGCATACAAATATTTCAGTTAGTTTAATTACACTCATTTTTTATAAAAAATGTTGAATCAATAAATTAGAAAGTGTTTACAATAAAATGTTAATCACTTGGATTTCACATTTAAAAAACATTTTTAAAAATTATACTAAAAACATTTTTTCATGTCATAGATTTTAGAATTATATAAATAACGATATTTAAGGGGGGGGGATTTTCCGATGTTTCATACTGAATCAGCACTCTTCTAAACTTTATATTTAATTTAAAAGCACATATGTTAATCTGTAACTGGATTTAATGATCATTTTAATCGACTAAGTGATTAGTAGTAATTATTAATGTCTTTATCTGAAATGGATGGTGTCAAAAGTAATAGCAACATTGGCACATGTAATTTAAATCTTACTAATTCGATATACATTTATAAGTTAATTTTTTTTTTTAATTTAAGCATTAAGTTATTAATCTAATTATGAAAATCTAATTAAAATATGCTTGAATATTCCATTTTCATTTTTAAATTGTACTTATATAAATATATAGTACACATAGGTGATGTGCTCCTGTGGATAATTGTAAATGCATATTTTAAACTTAATTGCTTTTTTTGTTTTTAAGTTGTTGTTTTTTTAAATTAGCACGTGACTAACAATTGCAAACTTTTTTCTGACTTTAAAATAAATTTATTTATACATTAAAAATAATTATGCTGCTCTAAATTAAATTTTAAAAACTTATTTTTTTTTAACTTTCAATTCAGATTTTTTTTTTTTTTTCACTTTTAGTTAAAGCTTTGATATTTTTTATTTTTGTTTTAGTAATTATTAAACTTTCTTTGTAGAATTTATTTTAAAACGAAATATCTTTAAAGAGGTTTTTTTTAAAAAAAAGTTAATTGCTGGTTAAGTTTAGAGTTATTTTTTATTGTTCATTATTTAAATAAATAATGTATTTATAATTTATTCATTTACATTAGACAATTTATTCAAGGAATGAATAATAAGTTTTTAATGTTTCACATTATCAAATAATATAGTTTTTACAATTTTAAAACAAATTCAAATTAGTCTGTTAAAACTTTTGTTAAAGTGTACAGCTTTGTTAAATGTATAGAATAAATTATACATTATTATGCATATATTTAAAACATTGTTTAATATTTCTACTTAGTACATTTCTTATTTGACTTATGTCATCTTTTTGCTAGCTAACTTTTTCATTAAAATATTTCAGAAATAGATAACTTTGAAAACTGTTGAGGGTGTGTGTGTGTATATATATATATATATATATATATATATATGTGTGTGTGTGTGTGTGTAATAATATTATATATCGATGTCTTTCTCAAAAAAATTTTATTACTGTATTCACTAATATTTAATTATAAGATTATATATACACATCAAATAGTGTGTGTTTATATACCTTTTAATTCAATAGAGTACACATATTTCTTATTATAACGTCAATTAATGTCAATTTGGATAAGATGCTATTGATTGGAATAAAAGGACTGAAATCAAAAGAAATATATTATAATTCAAATTTGATAAGCATAACAAAACTTTTAAATCAGTTCTTACATATATATGCTTTAAAAATATTTAAATAAAATAAATTATGATTATTCTTATTTTAAATTTTGCATTGTAATTATTCCTCTGATATAAATTATGCTAATATTAGGTTTATAGATTTGAAAACATCAATTTAGATTTATTTTAAATCAAAATCTTTTGAAATATAAAACATATTTTTAAAATGTGAATATAAAAAGATTTATAAACAAAAAAATAGAGATAATGAATATAAAATTTATAAAATATTGGAGTTAGTGAAATGTGAGAACATATATTTTTTTTTAATTCTACTACTAATAAAAATATTTGAATAATTTATTTCTCAGAAATTTATAAAATGTTTGAACAACAAAAATGACAGAGTTGTATTATGATCATTCTATCTTGAGCTTTAGATTCTGTGTTTTACCATTGCATTAAATCACACAAGATATTCTGGTAAAAAAATCAGAAATAATAGATTAACTATAATTATAAAAGATAACTCAGCTGACAGTATTAATTATAAAAAGCATTTATATGAATATTAAATTGTGTTTTGTTGAAAGTTTTTACAAGTGACCTGTTGATTAGTGAATTGACATATAGAATAACAAATTTAATAATGAAAAGATAAAAAGTGTCTATGGAAAATTTAGAATGCAATTGAAAATTAATGCAAAAGTAATTTCATAATAAAAATCAGTAATAAATTATATAGTAAAATTACGATTAAAATATAAAAATTATATAATCACTAGATAGAGCTTACCGATAAGTGCTGAAAGAGAAAGAATTCAAAATCTCTATCATTGACCCTACCTCCAGACCAATTGGTTTTGAGCTTATGGCTCATCTCAGTGGAGGGCTGGACCTCTAGAAACTAGATCTAAAATACTAACTCAAAAGTCAGCACTTATAAAACACATTTGTATCAATTTGAAAGTCTGAACTTTTTGGACACATAAATGTCTTCAAATCCAGCTTTGCAATCCAGATAGCTATATGGGTCTGAATTCAGCTAGGTTTCACCATATAGTAATAGCCTCTGCAATATAGCATTGCAAAAGCCATCAAAGGTACACTTATAATAATTAATATAACAAGTTATAAATTTCATAACTTGCTTTTAAGATTGCATTTAAATGATCACTAGATGGAGCTTACCAATAGCTCTAAACAAACTTTGTTTTCATAAGTGCCAAAAGAGCAAGAATTCAAAATCTCTATCATTGAACCTACCTCCAGACCATTTGGTTTTGAGCTTATGGCTCATTTCAGTGGAGGACTGGGTCTCTAGAAACAATTATATATATATATATATATATATATATATATATATATATATATATATATATATATATATATATATATATATATATATATATATATATATACCCTGAAGCAGTATTTAGAATCTTAGCTTCTATGTAAATAACTTATTTATACTAATGAGTAAATAATAATAATAATAATAATAATAATAATAATAATAATAATAATAATAATAATAATAATAATAATAATAATAATAATAATAATAATAATAATAATAATAATAATAATAATAATAATAATAATAATAATAATAATAATAATAGATTTATACTTACATATAAAAATATCACAATAAATATTCAAAAATTTTAAACTTTTAAAATGTATTTTGTTAGCTATAACAGAAATAAATAATCTTTTAGATTTTTAAATAAAAAAACAAAGATTTTACTGATTTTATAAGCTGAAAATAATATTTCTAATGATAATGTATAATCTTTTTGTTTTTATTGTGATCTCATTTTTTTAATATAGAAACAGAAAACCATTAACACAGGACAAGACTGAAAGTGGCACTAGTTGTACATCACATCATGAATCTGATTTCTTACCAGTTTACAAATGAATGCATATTGTCAAATAGCAGTAATGATTAAAATATGTATGAAAAATGTAAAGTTAAAGCAATGTAGTTAATAAAAAAAGTAAAAAAAAAGTTTGTCTTGTATTAATTTTTTTTAAAATAGTTGAGTTTTTTTATTAGGCATACTTTATTTGCTTATTTTTTTAATGCAAATTTTAAAGTATTTTTTCCTTGTTGCTTTGCTTTTATGTGAATTCTGAAAATTACAAAACCTATCTCTCATTTTTCAAGGTAAGTCTATTTTTGTGCAATTTTTTTAATGTGGGTTTTCTGCGGAACCTATCTACCACATAAAATGAGATCCAGGTGTGTATATATATATATATATATATATATATATATATAAGTAGTATCTTATTGGCTCAAAGGTGATTGTGAGATCGGATCATGAGACTGGAGTTCTTGAACCACAATTACTTCTCAAATAGTTGATTAATCATTTAACTACATTCATTATTGTAGAAGAGCAGAAAATATGATAGCACACACATTGAGTCAAAACTCAGACTTTGAATTGACAAACCATTTACAGATAGAGGATGTATGTATAGCAATAATGCAAATGATAGAGGATATGTTTATAAAAGAAGACTTGAAACATTTAGGGAATCAACTGAGACAGGATGTGACTTGCAGATGCATTATGGATAGGCTACAGGAAAAGGAATGCAACAATTATGGAACAGGGAAGATGATACAGAGGAAACATTATATGAGATACTATTTGAGAAGAGATATGAAACTTGACAAATGTAAAGAAAGACACTTGGAGAATGTTAGTACCTAAGGAATTACAAGAAAGATTAATTAGGCATACTCATTGCATATAGAGGCACTGGTAGAACATTTATTAAAGACATGATTTTACTGGGCAAAGATGAGACCACAGGTGATATGAGTAATGAAAGACTACAAAACCTATGGAAGGACAAAACTACCAAACAGAGATCATGAAGGTCTATGGCAATCCATTGTTTCTCAGAGACCAACTGACCTGGTGGCTGTGGATTTTTATAGTCCATTATTCAAGTTTCAAAGAAAGATATAGCTTGGTAGCTTATGATGTAGTCTCAATATGAGTAACAGCATACCCAATAGCTCAAGCCAATGCTAAGAGCAACATTAGAGTATTAGAAACCCAATACTTTATAAGGTTGGATAACCCATGGCTATATTGTCTAATCATGTCACACTCTTTATATCTGCAGAATATCAAGATTGGTTGGAAATCATTATAGTATGACATGTCTTATCTTCTATCAGATACCCTCAGTATAATCCATGTGAGCATGTTATGAAGTAATTGGGGTGGCTTTTTAGGGTTTTCACTTCAACAAAGCATAAAGGGTGGGTGAGACAACTTCCACAAATTATAAATTATATGGACAGACAGTTAATTGACAGGCTTTTCCCAATTTGGCTACATATTGTTTAATCTGTGTCAGTATTATACAAGTCAAGATTGCCAATTGTTCTACAGTGAATCAACCAAAAGCCAGACCAGAAAAGAGCACAGAAATAACTTGTACATTGTGCAGATTTAAGGGTTAAAAGACAGAACATCTAGACAACTAGATTTAGAGTGAGGGATCAAGTATGAATCAGGAATAACCCACTCATGCAGACATACACATTTTCAAAAAATTTCAAAATATATATGATGACCCATATCACACATTACAAGAGAACAAGGCAAACATTTTTACTCTAGCCAATGATGAAGGGGAAAGGGGCACATATAATACAAGGACATTAAAACCATAAAATCCAAGACAAGGATTCTTGATTGGGGGTAGGGGATAATTAATAAACAAAAATATACTATAAAAAAGAAGTAGAATAAACTTGCTGAAACACCTAGTTTATTCTCATAATGAACCATGGGGGATATTGCAACCATGCAAGGTGTGTTGGAGTTGAATTTGAAGATTTTGCTGATAACATAATATAAAAATAGTATGTTAGGTAAATGTATATATATATATTTATTAGCCTAAATTTAGAGAATCTTGTTTTCTTGATGAAATGCATATTGTCTTTTTTTTTTTCAAAAAAGAAAACAAAGAGACAAATTTAAATAATAAAAGTGGTTACTGATTAAAATATTGGTAAAAGCTCTGCAAAGTGTGACATTGGTAATTAAATATGGCCACAATAATTACAAGAAAAAGAATTTTGAGAAAAAAATCTAATAAAAAATAAAAGTTTAAAAAAGGAATTCAGGAGGTGTTCAACCTACACATGCATGACAAGTTTTATGGGGGATATAAAAATGAATTGACAAAATCAAAGGAATCGTTTCTCTTGGATATGCTACAAGATCCAGAATTATGCCATGATAATTGCCAACATTCAAATAAGTGGCTAAAATGCCTGTACATCACTGGTCTTTTTTTTCATTGGACATCATTATAATCATTTAGAAGAATGAAGTCATTACCTGCCTGAAATAGAAACATCTTGTCAAAACTAGAACTTAACCTACAGATCACAGAGTTAAAAAACTGAAAATTATATTTATTACCAAAGGACAATCTTAATGGTAAGAATTTAAACTGTGAACTCGTGATATTTATTGAATTAACTTTTAAGATATTCCACATATTGCATAAATCATAAGAAAAAAATTAATGGACCAAATGAAATATAAATAGGATTAATGGATTTCAGATACATTATTTTTTTAATTATTTAATTAAGATAAATATGCTATACAAAATAAAGAATTATAATGTGTCTTTGTTTAAGCCTCTTAAATGTATTAGCTCAGCAATCTTTTTGGAAAATTTCAACAGTTGATGCAAACACATATTATTTTATTTCAGGTCCATTACTCTGGGTATATATATATATATATATATATATATATATATATATATATATATATATATATATATATATATATATATATATATATATATATATATATGTAATATACTTCATTAGTTCATCTAAAATTAGGGGATATAGATTTAATATATATGTGGCTATTTCTTCTATTTCTGCTTTTATGTTAGGGAAAGGAATTTGTATTATATGATGAAGTTATTCCATTGTTGAATTAATAGGGATGTCTAAACATAATCCTGGAGCTTAATAAAAATAAACTTTTAAAGGTAACAATGTGAGCGAAAGTTCACATCTATTTTAAGTAGGCCAGATTGTCCTTGCTTATATTAAGACTTTAGGGGGATAAAGATAACTACTGTATATAAGTGCTGGTGGGTCTTACAAAAATATGGGTTAGTTCATTATAATTAGCACTGTATTACCTGAAAATATATTATGCTTATGCTAAAGCTTAAATGGTTTTATGAAATAATGTACATTAAGTGTGTGTGTTGTAGGCAATGGATATATTGTTAACAGATATGCAAACCTAATCATTTCCTAATTAGATTTAATAAATAAGAATTTGAGTCAAACAATGGTTAACATTGTTAAAGTGTTTTTAAAGATTTTTTCAAAAATAATATACTTGAACAGGTTAAAAACTTAATTTATGAAGTAAATACAAATAAGCCTTGAAAGGAATAGTGGGTTTAATTTGGCGTTAAAATCCTATTCAACATGAAAATTTTTCAGATAGCTAAAAAAAATTTAGCAATTTTTTTTAAATAGTCAAGTCAATTAATAACTATTTTATATAATTACTTAATTATTTTTAATAAAAAATCTAAAGTTAATCTGATTTTATTTATATGATAATCAATTAACCAATAAATAAATAACTATAAATCATAATGTGACGAATATTTACTATAGTGATGAAAATTACATTCATTTAGATTTTATTTTTTAAATAAAAATATTCAAAAAAAATAATAAAAAGATTATGCTGAATGGAAAAATCTGACATGAGATGAATATGTCAATAAAAATTCTTAAGCAAAGAATAAATGATTTATAAAATAGTGGAAAGAAAAAACAGAATTATATTAAACCTTATAATGATAGGAATATATTGTACTGTATTTTATACTAGTACAAGTAGCATTGTCATTTTAGAAATTAAATTAATAAATTCCTAATAAAAATATATTTATTTAAATATCTGACTGATTTAGTTTAAACAATGTGGGTGTTGATATTTTTGTGTATGCTAAAAGAATTTATAAAGAGAGAGGAGATATAAAGAGTATAATAAAAACAAAAAGGGAAACTACTTTGTATTTTTGTAAAAATAAAACAAACCTTTATAATGAAGCCATTAGCAGTATGTAAAATAAAATCACAACATTCCTTTGGTAATTAAAGATGGCAACCCCAAAAAAAGGAAAACTTTGTGGGCTAAATTACATTAAATTTGGTCTAAATTAACAGGTGTCAACAGGAGTTGTGCAGAGAGACTAAAAAAATCAGGACTATAAAAAAAACACATTGTGTGTCAGGGTTCTTAGATCTTCATTTCTGCAAAGAAAAGTAAAGATAAACATAAAGAAATTATAAAAAGTGTGCCAAACTACTCTTCCTAATATGTTGAATTGTATTAAGATGTGTGAATAGAAGTTCTCTTGCCAGTGTGGCTCCTGATGTCATGAACTACCTGAGTGAAACCTTTTCCTACTAAACATGAAACCACAAAGACTGATGGATTGGAAGAATATTGAATTGGATCCCTGTCAAGATAAATTCATGCATGGTAAATTTTATAAATCCTATACATGAACAAATAAACTTACCAGTAAGTAACTTTATTAATTCCAATACTAGTGATCACTTTTCTTAGCCTTTTAAGTGTGATAAATTGTCACCATGACCTGTACCAATTAAAATAAAATATTAGTAGTAGTTTTAATCCCTGTTTGTTTTTTATATTTTCTTCTCTGGATATTATTAAATATTTTGTTTTGTATTAATAAATTTAAATATGACTTATGTTATAATTTAGTTATTGATTATTTTATTCTAATTTCATTGCAACTTAGCCATTATTATAACCCGATTAAATATGTTGGCAATGTTGTACTGAAAACACAATCCTCTGAATATTCCAAATAATTTCATTGTAACTAAAAA
Source organism: Epiperipatus broadwayi (assembly GCA_028023455.1). NCBI lineage: Eukaryota > Metazoa > Onychophora > Udeonychophora > Euonychophora > Peripatidae > Epiperipatus > Epiperipatus broadwayi. Next base: position 24,245 of record JAQFVV010002039.1, on the reverse strand, counting down.
AAATTAAAGGGGGTTAGCCAATGGATTATGATACAGAATCCTGACACCTTTACAAATAATTTAAAAGGTGACCTACTTGTTCCCATTATTATGGTAGTTACATTAAGTAAAAGGGTGTTGTGTGACAAGGAAAGATAATTGCATCCATTAAATCTTACTGAAATTTTCTGACAAAAAAAATTAATAGATTGAATGTAATTTGATCACCCAGTACACGTAGTTAACTCATGAAAAAACCCTAATTATACAGTGGACATTACAATATATTGAGGCAATATTGTGTCATTAATGATGATATCATTTAAAAATTTAATTAAACATAATAATAAAGATAAATATATAGGAACTTTTTATTAATTTATAAATATATGTTTTTATATTTCATTAAATAAAACATGCTAATTCAGAAATAATATTAATATTTATGTGATTTATAAATGTTTTTTATTTGTAAAGATGATTTCTTTTAATTTTTTTTTTTATTATATATTTTCTTTTTATTTTTAACAAAAAAATAAAATAAAGATTTAAAGAAAACATTTTTTTCCATTAAATGCATTTAAATAAAATTAATGTGTTACTAATATAAATGTAAATAAAATAATATACAATTAATCAATAGACACCAACCAAATAACCCAGATTAGCAATTATAGAATTAGTAAAACAGGCAAGAAAATAATCCACTTTGACATGCAAAAATATAAATGATGTTCCTTTCTTTTAAGGTTCATCAATTTTTTTTTGGTTAATTTATAAAATATAACAGAAACTAAGACAAAACATCAAATATTTGTTAGTTAATTGATTAAATATAACAAAAACTAAGATAAAATATTTTTAATAAAATAAAACTTGCAGTAACACTAAGGCTTCGTTTTTGTCAAGATATCCAACCATCACTATAAAAGTTTGATTGGCTTGATATTACAATGAACTGTTACAAAAAATAAATACACTGTCATCTGACAGATGACTGTAATCATGATGAAAGTAATTAGTGATATGACATTGTGGAATATATTTTAATGTTTTATTTATTCTCCAACTATCAGTGTATATATTTTGTCACAATGCAGAGAAAAATATAATTTTAACATTTTAAAATCAGAATTCTATTATCAGTATCATACAAACAAAAATAATATTTTAAATTCAATAAGCAGAGGCAAATTATATTAAGAACATAAAATTAAAAAAAAAAACATATAGTAATTTGTGTGACCTTTAAATATGATTTGAATATATTAAAACCATTAAAGTATATTAACCGTGCAGTTATTACTTATAAATGAATTTATAATCTAATATTACAAGTAAAGAAAAGAATTGAAATACATAGACAATTATGATAATATTTAAAATACAGATCTAATTCTACACAACAAGTAAAATATTATGAAGTTCAAGGAAAGCAGTCCTAATGTCATTGCAGATTAATAATTCTAAATAACATCTTTAAAAAAAAAAAAAATTAGTGGTAAATACCAATTCTATTTACTGATTAATATTATGTCTTCATCTATCTTAATTATCTAAATAAATATTAAGCTAATAGTAATATAAACAAAATATGTTAATCCGATTCAAACCCAGGATTTAGTTACTTACTAATAAGAAACAAGTATATTACTACTACTCCACGTGATTCTTAACAGAGTATTATGTGTATGTTTTGATTATTTTTAAAGTTAATTTGTGTTTACATTCAAGAACACTAATTTATTTCAAAATTAAGTTACTATTAATTATTCGACTTTTTTTTAATAGTTAATATTATTAAGAAAATATCCCCCCCCCCTCAAACTATTATTTTTTTTTTACTGATCCTCTGCTCAAATATTTTGATTTAATAATGGCCATTAAGTTGTAACATTGTTTTTAAGTTGTTTTCAAGTTCCATTAAGTCAGTTCAAGAAAAAAAATGTTTTGCAGAACACGGCAAAGAAAAAAATAATACTGTAATAAAAACAACAAACAAACTTCAACAAGATAGATTTTTTTATATATATAAAGTATATTCAATATCAAAACAAATGTATACAACCTTTAATGAAGCTATCATAAATCATTACATAAACAAAATATGGAAAAAACATCATTAAAACTTTACTCTAACAATAAACAATCTTATAGTAAACAAAAATAGTATTTTATATATATAGTTACAAATAATAACTTAAATCTAATATTTAATTCTGGCATTGAGAAGATGCCTTAAAAAAGCATTCTAATTTCTTAATAATTATAATTTAAAAAATTAACTCACTGCGATTATATTTGTCCATGAGATAATGTTCATTAAGTCTTAAGAAATAGTTCTAACATTAGTAAACGAGAAATTATTGTATTAAGAATGTTGTATAAAATTGCAAACTCCCATGGATTAAGGACGAAGTTATTACCATTTTGGAACGGTTATATTTTGTAGCTCATTGGTCAATCTAACTTTGGAAAGAAAGCTTTAATCCATAATAGCAAAACTATGTTAACATTTTATAATTTTTATATAAATAATTATTATAAAATAAGAATATTTTGATTTATTTATGTATCTTGACGTAATTTCAAGTTAAGATGCCAAAAAACGTAGTCTGTTGACAAAAGAAATTTTAAATAAGTATTATAATAATAAAACAGTAGTGTCATAAAGTAAGATTAAAAAAAGGGAAAACAATGTTGTTTTATTGTGAATTTAAACATAAACAGAAACAAATGGTTTGAATAAAACAAAACACATTATTCTTAGATGATTTAATAATGTTTAATATTTTTCATGTGCTTGGGACAAATGATCTTAAACTGTAAAACTAATATAATTATATTCACTTTTATTTATTTATTTATTTATTTATTTTTCATATGTCAAGTGCATTAACCGCGAAGCGAACCCGGAACAGCTGCTTGGAAGACAGCTATGCTAACCGCTAGGCCACCAACGCTTGACAAAACTTTTATTTTTATTTTATTAAAAAAAGAAGGCATAACCAACAAAATTTTGTATATTTTTATATCTTGTTAGCTAACATGTATCTTGATAACCAAATGCAGGTTTTCCTTTTTTCTATTTAAAGCTATTATTTGATCATGTTATCAATAATAATCAATAAAACTAAATGATCCAAATGATCTTAATCAATAAAAAAAATCAATTAGGCAACATATCTCTAGAGAATTGCTCATTTTGAAATGACAAAAGTTCTAATGTATATATATATATTATAAGACAAATACAGTATTATCAAAATATACACAATATGAAACAAAAGTGGATCAAAATATTATTCCTATCTTAGAAATATATAATTATTTTAATAAGAAGACTTTTAATAATACTTAAATGTTAATAAATAAATTTTATTGTATAATTCAAATTGCTGTATAGGCTATTAAGAATATTACTAACATGTTATATAATGACAGATATGACATCACACTGTATGTATAAACTTTATAGATATAATTTAAAATTGCTTCTACAGAAAAAAAATACTATATAATGATCTAGGCTGTTGCAATATGTTTGAATTGTTATCACATAATAGTGATAAATAATGGTGTAACTTCTTAAAACTGTGAATGTCATCCAAAATTTCATCCACTCATGATTATATGATGCAAATATATGACAGGCAATAAAATGATATCAGTTGAGAATTTTGAAAGTAAGTGTAGCACCACATTCAACAAACAGCTAGAATTAATATATGCTCAACTTTAAGTTAATATATTTATTTTTAATTAGGAAAAATTTGAACCCAGACTTTTATGTTTCCTTCAATCATGCACTCCATTTTATACAACCAATACACATGTATGTGGTCATGTGTATTGGTTAAATAAGATGGAATGGCTGGCTAAAGGTAGATTGAAAGTCTGGGTTTGAATCCCCTCTACTACATTTGTATTTAAATATTACATTTATTTTTGTTTTGATATTTTAAATTCAAATAAACTTTAAAAAATCTTAATAATATAAATAAGAAACTAGTCTATATGTAAAAAAAGGATGCACTATTTTTTTAATAAACATTACTGTAATATATGATATTTGACTAAGTAAAACAATAATATTAATATACAATTTGTCTAGATAAACAGTATTTTCAGTAATATTCAAAAACATGAAGGAGATATCTATTTAATTCAAAAATCAAATAGCTAATAATTGAAAAGTAAAAATTTTAATGTTGTGTATGCACATGATACCAATAAAAAGATAAACTTTATGGAATTGATATAGTTAATATTAAAAAATGAATATAATTATCATTAACTCAACCATATTTCAGGAGGTATATGAAAATATTGAGATGTAATGAAGAAAAGATTGCATATTTTGCATGCTACTGATGAGAGTTATAGTAGCTAGTAATAACTATTAAATTGTTCCGTTGATATGTATTTATATTAGTATTTTGACAGAAACAGGCCATATAAATACAGTATATTATGTAATAATTTAGGGATTTAGATGACTAGGGGCCATCTATAAATATGTGGACTTATTTAATTAAAGAATTTTGTAAACATGGGTTACTAATATAATAACTGGCTTGTTTAATTAAAGACTTTTGTAAACAATATTTAAAATAGTTGATGGCTTCTTAATTTTAAAAAAGTGTTTTGCAAAATTGGTAATAGTATAAAAAGACTAGCAGAGAAATTAATTATGTCTTTTGGTCTTTAGTAATATTTGATTACAGCTTTATTAATAGTTTATAACTTAAGTTATACTTTTAGTAATATTTGATCTGGCATCTAAATAACATAGAGATATTTTTCTAAAATATAAATAACCTTAAACAATTGATTTTTAATGAAAGTTAAGTAGGAAATATAATAAACTTTAATTGATGATTATGCAATAAAAGAGATTTTGATTAAAATTGTTCTTTGATTAATTTTTAGTTAAATAATGATTCAAATCAATGGAATGGAGCTACTGTGCTTGATTTTCTCTGTAAATGCCCAAACATCACGTGGTTATTTAAAGTAATTAACCTTATGATTATTTTAATATACTTTTTATGCAATTTGCAGTATTTGATTTAGAAACTGATTTTCAGTTGGGTAAAATTTTACAAATCTATATTTATTCAAAAAATTTAAAGGTGAATGATGTAGGAATATGTTCTAGTTGTTCTGCTCCCAGGTCCAAGGCTCTGCCTGATGAAACTCATATGCTAACAATTAGAGTGGTTGCATTGGAGGAAGGCTCTGGGTGTATGTTGAAATGTATAATTTTCTTGCAACTATTGATTACTACAGTTTTATTGGGTGGCACTATTTAAAAAAATTGATACTGTTTTAGCAGTTTATATAAGCATAAGAAAAGATGATCATGATATGTTTCAATAATTTAATACAAATACTAACCAAAATATAATTGAGATTATGATGATTAAAATATCAAAGACACTGAAATATATACTTAGTTCAGTATATTCAAATCATTCTGTCTATATAAAAAAGGTTCTTGGATTGAAAACATTATTGTTTTTTCAGTTTGGACTGATAGATTTGCAGTTAAACAAAAAGGTAAGAAGTGGATGTTGGAGGGGTGCATTGATGTAAAGATCCAGATACATTATTCCCAGATCCAAAATTTCTCACTGATGAAAGCTATAAGCTAAAATCCAATGCAGGGATATTGGATGGGAAGTCATTAAATAGATACACAACCATATATCACACATTTGTCCAAAATTTTATGAACTTTTCAAAAACTCACAAAACACATACCCCACATTTAAATCTCCTGCTCATGTTCTAGCTAGATATTTGCCTAATATAATAAAACCTACAATTTGATCTATTAAATTGTATGTTAAAAACTCTACATATTTTATTTATGTAATAAAAATATAAAAATTAACCCAAACATAATCTAGTCATATTCAATATTGCATTATTTACAAATGTTACATTGAATGAAACTATAAATTTCATTTCGAAATGATAAAATGTACAAGACCATATTATTAAATTAACTAAACATTGCCTTCCAAACATTTATTTTATGCATAATTGACAATATACTAAACAAACTTTTGGTATTCTGATGGATTCACCAGTTTCAGGAGTAATAACTGATTTATTTATGGAATATATAGAAATTCATTTTTTAGAGTCCATACCTTTAAAACCTTTTATTTGACTCAGATACATAAATGATTCATTTATTATCTGGCAACATAGAAAAGAAAACTTAAATAATTTTTTCACATATGTAAGCATCCTAATATTAAATGTACAAATGAAACAGGAATTTATGGGAAATTTTCTTTTTTATATATACCTGTCACTAGGAAAAAGAATGATCTTTTACCTTTTCAATTTTCAGAAAATCTACACACACTGACAAATATTAAAATTTTCATCACATCATCATCCAACTCAATTTTTTTCTTGTTACAAAAACGTCTATCCACTGGAGCTATTAACCTTCTACCATATAAGGCAAATATCAATGATAAACTAAATCATATAAGCACTGTTTTATAACCAAATGGCTACATCAAGCCTTAATTCAATGATAAACTATCAAATTAAAAAACAAAAAGAAGAAATAAGTATAAAAGTTTGCATTTCCTATATAAAGGGAAATATAGATAATATTGGGAATATTCTAAGACACTATAATAAGATGATAACATATCTCATTTATCAAAATTTAATAGCATTATAACAAAGCCTAAAAGGACTCAATCCCTTTTGAAGCATGTGGAATTTATGAAATTGTATGTTACATCTGTAAAGCTTCCTATATAGTTATGAAAAATCATTTCATCATTTCTGGAAGAGGTGAACATATTAATGCAGTTAAAATACTTATCATCATTATCCCTATTTCTGCCTGCTATAAATATAGGCCGTAGTATTGATTTTTCTAATGAAAAATACTATTCAGAAGCAATACTCTCCAACAAGATCAGATGAGAAAAGCAATTGAGATCTTTGAAATGCCAGATTGTATCCACAAATGTGATGATACATGCAAATTATCTATTTGTTTTTTTTTTTAAAAACTCATTAATGTAAATAATTTTTTATAATAATTATTTGTATTTTCTATTAATAGAATATTCATTATTGTTATATGTCAATGTTTACAATGCCTCTCTGAAGAGTGCCAAAGCATGAAACCAAGGTCAGAGGTTTAGGGGGGAGGGTTTCCAGGCAGAGATATTTTAAATGCATTCTCTGGCTAAGCCTTTATTACAAATCTTGTTGAGAAATTGGCAATTCTCATTGTTTATGTCTTACAATCTTAAGATAATTGGGTCTTGTGATCTATGACTTTTATTTTGACAATTTATAGTCTCTGCCTTTAGTCTTATGTGATGTTATATTGCTATGACTACTAATATATGATATGGCTGAAAATCTCTCAGCCCCATATAGCTATTTGAGTTGGATAGCTGGGTTTAAAGACATATAGGTGTCTGGAAATTTCAGATTTTTCCACTCAATAGATAACTTTTAGATAAATGCCAGCTTTGGGTTGGTATTTTTAGATCTAGTGTCTGAAGCTACTCTAACACCTCTCTGAGGAGTGTCAAAGCACAAAATCATGGTGAGAGGTTGGGTGGGGGGGTTCCTGACAGAGATATTTTAAATGCTTTCTCTGGTTAAGCATTTATCACAAAGCTTGTTGATTAACTGGCAGTGCTCATTGATTATGTCTTACAAGCTTAAGATAATTGGGTCTTGTGATCTATGACTTTTATTTTGACAATTTATAGTCTCTGCCTTAAGTCTTATGAAGCAGTTGGATCTGAGTTTGATCCAAGCTTCATGTTATTTACCCTAATACTAACCTTAAATTTCCGATGCAGTGGGGCTTTATACGTTCAATCCACGCTAATTTCCATAATGAATAACTTATTCCAAATGCGTAGCAAAATTAATTAGTTTAGTTTAAAATTGATCAATTCTCTAAATAAATTCATGATAAAATATTCATGAATTTATATATATTAAATTGCGTGGATTGTGCGTATATATATTTGTAAATATTAAATATATATAATTGTTCGAAAGTTTCATTGCATCGGGAATATTTGTTTTTTTCACCTTTAAATAATTTGTAAAGTTTCGTAGATTAAAAGCTACATTCCTTCGATAAGCTTTAAAATTCTTAAAAACAATAGTAAAGTTTTATGAATTGGAAAAAGATAAGGATTCGTTTTTCTAATTAAATCATTTTCAAATCTTAAGAATTCATTTTCAATTAGAGAAGGAATTCAAGCTAATTAATTTGAAAGCCTTATCGAAGGAATGTATTTGAAAACAACTAATTATAAAAAAAACACATTGATAATAAAATGAGCGCTAGCCTTAAGGCATCTGGACAATATATATAGCCCTGAAAAGTCAGGAAGAAAAAAAACTAGCTTTGTTGTAGAGTAGTGCAGTGAACTCTGTGCGTATAAAAATTGTATTTCATCATGATAGAGGGCTAGAACATCAGGAATCTGGCTATGGTTCCTAAAGTCCCGAGAAATCTTCAATGGAGCTGCTGACCCTTTTTCCGGACTGATCATTCTGCTAAAATTATGAAAGCTACTAAAATACTGTTCCAGTAGTCAACCAATGATGCCTACATTTTCAACAACTTGGAGATGTAACTTAAGGACCAGCGGAAGGGGTAATATATTTCTATAATGAACGTTAAACTTTCTGGCTAGTTCGAACTTTATTTTACACTCCTCCTATTTAAGAGCTCTTTATTATTTAATGTAAAAATCTTTATAAAATGCTACTATAAATTTATATTGTAATTCTTTCAATCTCTAGTCTTTAAACTTTTTCTTTTATTACCTGGCAGTTCGTTTAACATATTATATATATGTATTTATCGTGTGATTTATTAATGCTATTTAAAAATTATATGCCAATAATCTTTCAACTCGATGAGCTCCTCTGTTCTATTTGCCTCATGCAAATATTATAATATTAATTTCAAATAGTAATTCTCACCCATTAGAACTAAATTTGAAAGTTCTACTAATCATCGAGTCGAAAGAAAATATTACATGTTTATTATTTTTATAATTGGCTAATAATAAACTATTAGCTCCGTTTTTCACCTATGTCCCCAGCTCCTAAGTTACAAGTGTTTATATACTCACAAAATGTTAAATTATTGATTTCTTTTTCCACTAATATATATTTATTCGAATATAACCTTAAATGTTTTTATTGCAAAAAGGGTCGATAAAGGGTTAAATGTATTTTAATTCCACTTTTGTTATTTTATATTAATATTCAGGAAGGGCACGATATTAGGGCATAATTAATATAGTTTATAAATGTTTTAAAATAGTTCGATAAAAGCTCATTTGACTTTAATTAATTGGTCAAGTCATCACGTAGAGAATTCTACATGGGTTTTATTTTTCAATGATGACTATCAAGTCATCATCATCAAACGTTGCTGATGTAGGGCCATCTTCCGCTCCGTTAGGCTGGTCGGTGATCATATTCTCTTATTTAAATTTCTCGAGGAAGAAAGTACTTCCTTTCCGATTCATTAGTCAAAGGGCTAAGACTTGCCAAATGCAAGCCACCATAGGACTTTGATCATCGACTAGCGATCATCTTTCAATTTTACTCTCTGCCTTGTAATTCATCAGTACCGTTGCATCTTTGTCCCGGTAAAACCCACTCCGTGCTCGTAATTCGTGAGGAAGTGATTTAAAATAAAGTCGAACCAATTCTCAAATATATTTAGTTTAAATCAGTTTTCAAATCAAGATTAAAGTTATGCCTTAAAAATACGTTTTGCTCTTCATGAATAGCTTTCCGAATGTGAAAATAAATCTCACATTCCACCGTAATAAAATTAGAACAATCATTTCCGTTCTTAATGAATACCTTTATCTGCCTTTATATTTCTCTTTGGGGGCATAGACATAGAATCCCATGTTGTGTAATACTTGTTGGCATATGATAAGGACCGCCACTCTTATTATATTTATAAATTCTTTTAAAGACTAGAGGTAACTAATACAATCTATATTGTATTGAACAAAACAAATTATTATTATTATTAAATATTTTCTAACATACTTGGTTTCTCAGTTCATCATTCTTTTATAATTATTTAAATGTTAATACTCGCTGTCTGTGTTGGCAACCCGAACATACATATGATTCGATTTAAAAGTAGTCAAAGTTAATTGATATACGTGTCAGTAAAAGGGTCTCTAGTCCTCACCAACCATTGAGCTAGTTCTTGGTGTATAGCACTGTGCCATCGATTTCTGCTATCTGAGCTGTTGAGTTGGGTTTGAATTCAGTTTTGGTTTAGCTGAGTTTGAATCCAATTTGACGTGCAGTGGTGGTGGGTTTCGACCGGTACACTTATGTGATGTTATATTGCTAAGACTGCTAATATATGGTATGGATGAAGATCTCTCATCCACATATAGCTATTTTAGTTGGATAGCTGGGTTTGAAGACATGTAGGTGTCTGAAAATTTCAGATTTACCACTCAATAGATAACTTTTAGATAAATGCTGGCCTTGGGTTGGTATTTTTAGATGTAGTTCCTGAAGCTATCTTAACACCTCTCTGAAGAGTGCCAAAAGATGAAACCATGGTCAGAGGTTTGGGGGGTTTCTTGACAGAGATATTTTAAATGCTTTCTCTGGTTAAGCATTTATCACAAAGCTTGTTGATTAACTGGCAGTGCTCATTGATTATGTCTTACAAGCTTAAGATAATTGGGTCTTGTGATCTATGACTTTTATTTTGACAATTTATAGTCTCTGCCTTAAGTCTTATAAAGCAGTTGGATCTGAGTTCGATCCTAGCTTCATGTTATTTACCCTAATACTAACCTTAAATTTCCGATGCAGTGGGGCTTTATACGTTCAATCCACGCTAATTTCCATAATGAATAACTTATTCCAAATGCGTAGCAAAATTAATTAATTTAGTTTAAAATTGATCAATTCTCTAAATAAATTCATGATAAAATATTCATGAATTTATATATATTAAATTGCGTGGATTGTGCATATATATATTTGTAAATATTAAATATATATAATTGTTCGAAAGTTTCATTGCGTCGGGAATATTTGTTTTTTTCACCTTTAAATAATTTGTAAAGTTTCGTAGATTAAAAGCTACATTCCTTCGATGAGCTTTAAAATTCTTAAAAACAATAGTAAAGTTTTATGAATTGGAAAAAGATAAGGATTCATTTTTCTAATTAAATCATTTTCAAATCTTAAGAATTCATTTTCAATTAGAGAAGGAATTCAAGCTAATTAATTTGAAAGCCTTATCAAAGGAATGTATTTGAAAACAACTAATTATAAAAAAAACACATTGATAATAAAATGAGCGCTAGCCTTAAGGCATCTGGACAATATATATAGCCCTGAAAAGTCAGGAAGAAAAAAAACTAGCTTTGTTGTAGAGTAGTGCAGTGAACTCTGTGTGTATAAAAATTGTATTTCATCATGATAGAGGGCTAGAACATCAGGAATCTGGCTATGGTTCCTAAAGTCCCGAGAAATCTTCAATGGAGCTGCTGACCCTTTTTCCGGACCGATCATTCTGCTAAAATTATGAAAGCTACTAAAATACTGTCCCAGTAGTCAACCAATGATGCCTACATTTTCAACAACTTGGAGATGTAACTTAAGGACCAGCGGAAGGGGTAATATATTTCTATAATGAACGTTAAACTTTCTGGCCAGTTCGAACTTTATTTTACACTCCTCCTATTTAAGAGCTCTTTATTATTTAATGTAAAAATCTTTATAAAATGCTACTATAAATTTATATTGTAATTCTTTCAATCTCTAGTCTTTAAACTTTTTTTTTATTACCTGGCAGTTCGTTTAACATATTATATATATGTATTTATCGTGTGATTTATTAATGCTATTTAAAAATTATATACCAATAATCTTTCAACTCGATGAGCTTCTCTGTTCTATTTGCCTCATGCAAATATTATAATATTAATTTCAAATAGTAATTCTCACCGATTAGAACTAAATTTGAAAGTTCTATTAATCATCGAGTTGAAAGAAAATATTACATGTTTATTATTTTTATAATTGGCTAATAATAAACTATTAGCTCCGTTTTTCACCTATGTCCCCAGCTCCTAAGTTACAAGTGTTTATATATTCACAAAATGTTAAAATATTGATTTCTTTTTCCACTAATATATATTTATTCGAATATAACCTTAAATGTTTTTATTGCAAAAAGGGTCGATAAAGGGTTAAATGTATTTTAATTCCACTTTTGTTATTTTATATTAATATTCAGGAAGGGCACGATATATCAGGGCATAATTAATATAGTTTATAAATGTTTTAAAATAGTTCGATAAAAGCTCATTTGACTTTAATTAATTGGTCAAGTCATCACGTAGAGAATTCTACATGGGTTTTATTTTTCAACGATGACTATCAAGTCATCATCATCAAACATTGCTGACGTAGGGCCATCTTCCGCTCCGTTAGGCTGGTCGGTGATCATATTCTCTTATTTAAATTTCTCGAGGAAGAAAGTACTTCCTTTCCGATTCATTAGTCAAAGGGCGTAAGACTTGCCAAATGCAAGCCGCCATAGGACTTCAATCATCGACTAGTGATCATCTTTCAATTTTACTCTCTGCCTTGTAATTCGTCAGTACCGTTGCATCTTTGTCCCGGTAAAACCCACTCCGTGCTCGTAATTCGTGAGGAAGTGATTTAAATTAAAGTCGAACCAATTCTCAAATATATTTAGTTTAAATCAGTTTTCAAATCAAGATTAAAGTTATGCCTTAAAAATACGTTTTGCTCTTCATGAATAGCTTTCCGAATGTGAAAATAAATCTCACATTCCACCGTAATAAAATTAGAACAATCATTTCCGTTCTTAATGAATACCTTTATCTTCCTTTATATTTCTCATTGGGGGCATAGACATAGAATCCCATGTTGTGTAATACTTGTTGGCATATGATAAGGACCACCACTCTTATTATATTTATAAATTCTTTTAAAGACTAGAGGTAACTAATGCAATCTATATTGTATTGAACAAAACAAATTATTATTATTATTAAATATTTTCTAACATACTTGGTTTCTCAGTTCATCATTCTTTTATAATTATTTAAATGTTAATACTCGCTGTCTGTGTTGGCAACCCGAACATACATATGATTCGATTTAAAAGTAGTCAAAGTTAATTGATATTCATGTCAGTAAAAGGGTCTCTAGTCCTCACCAACCGTTGAGCTAGTTCTTGGCACATAGCACTGTGCCGTCGATTTCTGCTATCTGAGCTGTTGAGTTGGGTTTGAATTCAGTTTTGGTTTAGCTGAGTTTGAATCCAATTTGACGTGCGGTGGTGGTGGGTCTCGACCGGTACACTTATGTGATGTTATATTGCTAAGACTGCTAATATATGGTATGGATGAAGATCTCTCATCCACATATAGCTATTTTAGTTGGATAGCTGGGTTTGAAGACATGTAGGTGTCTGAAAATTTCAGATTTACCACTCAATAGATAACTTTTAGATAAATGCTGGCCTTGGGTTGGTATTTTTAGATGTAGTTCCTGAAGCTATCCTAACACCTCTCTGAAGAGTGCCAAAGGATGAAACCATGGTCAGAGGTTTGGGGGGTTTCTTGACAGAGATATTTTAAATGCTTTCTCTGACTAAGCATTTATCATAAAGCTTGTTGAGAAATTGGCAATGCTCATTGTTTATATCTTACAAGCTTAAGAAAATTGGATCATGTGATCGATGACTCTTATTTTGACAATTGGTATATTCATTGGCAACTCAAAATGATCACCTAATTATTGGATTGGGCATAGAAACTAATATATTTTAACAAATTTCCTAAAAAATAGTTTACTGTAAATTTGAGCAATATTTCCTTAGAAGAAGTAGACATTATTAATGATTTTAAAAACATTTCAAAGTGATTCTACAGAAATAAAGAAACAGTTTGCTCTTATTGAAAAAATATTATTAGTATAGAATACAATAAAAAATATATTAAGAAAGAAATTAAAATAATTCATATAGAATTTTCACTGCAGAAAAGTTAAAAGATAGCATAGTAAAGAGCATGTTAAAAATATAGAGTTATGTGATAACTTTGTATCTCTTTTATCTTTTATGATTAGATTGCCATAGTTACTTTTGAGTATCGATTAACAATGACAATAAGAACATACAATAAAGCAATGTTTTTAAAAATAGAACAACGAAAACATTTTTAAAGAGAATTATTTTATTAATACTATTATTCATCATTGTGTACATTTGTTAATAAAAAAATAAACCTATTTTATTACAATTTTTAAATTCTGTCTATAAATTGCAACCAATAATACTTTTCTTGAGTTTTCAATACTACTGTTGCCTGCTTAAAGTGATTAAAACTTATTAGATAGTTTCAGTAATAATAAAAATATAATAAATCAAGTCTTCCATGGTTATTAAACATATGTTAATTTGTAATTAAACCCTGTTTTTTTTATGTATTACTATCATAATAATAAACATGTACTGTTCCATTATTCAAGAATCTTTTAATAGTTAGTCTGCCTGTTATGATCTAAAATATTTGTTAAAGGGTTAATTTGCCTCTAAAACTGTGTTGCTAAAATATTTTTCCAATGGCAAACTGTTACTAATGATGATAAAGTATTATTGATTGGGAAAATTAACTTTCTGCCTAATTATTCTACAAAAGTTCAGGCACATATTATGCACAAGATACTATAAACTATTTTCCAAATCTTTAATCTTTCAATAGAAATATATAACATATTAGCCAACTAGCATGCACTTTTGCCCTCAATCTATTCCTTACCATGGGATGTCTCTTAGGCAGTAGTAATCAAAATTATATGTTAAAATTTTAGTCCATCTAAAACTTCTAGTTTATATTAATATACATATATAAAATTTATATTGCATTTTGTCCTTTTGTGAAACAAAAAAATATTTATAAATATTTATAAATACTCATGTATATAAGCATGCATGTAAGCTATATAGCAACACAATATAGTCATACTTTATATATATATATATATATATATATATATATATATATATATATATATATATATATATATGTTAAAACGAAGATCTTTCTACCTTTTTATAACTCTGTGGATGGCTTGTGTGACCAAGTCGAAACGTCAGTGTATTGGTATTAAAAGTTTTTAACACGGATGAACCCGCAAAATATATATATATATATATATATATATATATATGCAAGCTATAAGTTAACGAAATTTAAAACTTGTTTTGTTTATCATATATATATATATATATATATATATATATATGCTCTCATAATCATATCAATATCAGAAAAAAGCATTCAAAATAACTTAATAATTTTATAATTTTTTAAAAATTATTTTAAAATTAAATGGTTAAATAAAAAGTTCTTTCAAAAATATAAAACTAGCCACAAGATAAATAACACATAATTATTTAGCGCTGCAGATAATATTCTGAATTTTGAGGATATATATTAAAAGATATCTAAATACAGTATTCTCTAGTTATATTTTTTTAGACATAAATAACTATAAAATTAATATAGTATGTCATTATGGAAATTCATGAAAAAATGCAGGAAATTCTTTTTTTTAATGTGTATAAAAAGAGTTCATCTTAAACGCCATTGTATCCCATACACCAGAAATATAATATATATTATTGATAATTAAAATAATATATACAAATAATTCAGAAAAAAATATTCATTTATGTAAATTATTATAAATATAATTAAACTTGATTTCCCCGAGAATTTTCTTTTTATGTAAATATATTTTTAGTAAATTATTTTTCTTATTGATACATTAATTAAATTATATATTATTTTAAAAACTATTAATAAATAATTTACCATGTTTATATTTAAAAAGAAGTTGTTTATTGTAAAAATATACATAAATAATTCTTACATATGAATAAATAAATGTATTTATTAATAAAAAATAACTTAATTAATATTAGTTCTAATTAAGACTACACTGACGTTTATTGATCTTATAAAATAACTTTTAATAATTGATAAAATTCTTTATAAATTATATGAAGACTTATAAATTATTTCTGTTGAAGGCAGTTTGCAGTGTCTCTGTTGGCAAGACTATGCCCAACTATCATTAACATTGCTGTATTGCATTATATTGTACTTTTTACAATTTATTTAATTTATTATCTTCATGACTATGTTTTTGTTCCATTACATTTGTTGAATTTTTCCCCCAAGTCTAAAAATTAATAATATATCATTTATAGGAATTCTACTTACAAAATTACTTTGTTTTTAGATCCAAAATAATATCCATATTATTATGCATAGTATTGAATCTAGAATTTTATTATTATTTTTTTTCCAAAAAAAAATCTATTGAATTACCGAAGAATTTATTTCTTAATACATTATAAGAACTCTATGCACCAAGTGTATCAGATCTGGCTCAAGGTACATGAGATTTAACCTCCAGGTTCAGCTATTTTATTACTGTCCAAACCATACAGGACACCTGAAGTCACTATATCTTATAGACTGGAGATATGCATTGTCTATTGATTGCATACTTTGCAGTTGATGATTCTGGAATAATTAATAAAACATTGCTACTGAAAATGTACATTAAAAATATGCTTAGTCATTTTGGAAGTACTAGAATATCAATACTTTTAACAAATCTTTTTTCTATTTTCATTGTAATCTTTACTAATTCACTTAAAAATTCATCAATTTATTGTAACTTCCCACTTTATACCTCAATTAATGTTTTTACAACTTTAAATTTTATTATTGCCTCATTTATTTCAACTATAGTTGTATAATGTTCTTTCTTTATACATGAATGTAGATTAAGGTTTTATTATTTCTATTATATTAATCAATTATATATTATTTCTATTTTTAAAAATTTATTTAGTTATTTTACTACTAATTTTTTTTTTTATCTTCAATCACTACTTTTTCTCAAACCCTACTTTTTTATCCTCATTATTTTATTCTACCATAAATTAATTTAAAAATATTTTTTCAATGTAATTTGGTGATATTGTTTTTCCATTTTTAAGCAATATTATCTTTATTTGTTAATTGCTCTATATACATTTAAATCTATATACTTAAATGTTCCACAGAATTCATATTCATCTATCTTTTTTATCATCTTATTTACGTGCAATTATTAACCGAAGTCTTCTATTTTGCTTTCTTACATTTTTTGAGTTAATGATTTTTACTGCAATGTGTTTATTTTTTTTTAAATATTTATTATCTTTTATTTAAATTTACTTCTTCAATTAATTCACTATTATTTAGCTTGTTTTGCTGTTCAATAACTTTGGATATTTTTTTTTTCAATATCTTCTTTTAATCTATTTGTTTTATCACAATTCTTCATATTATTCAGAATATATATCAATCATGCCACAATTAAATTATCAGCCACATTGCAGGTTTCAGCTTAATATTATCTTAAATATATAAATTCAACATTCCTTTTCTTTTTAAAACTTGTTTTTATTCCAACTATAATTTTCTTTCTCCTTCCAATACAACGTTTCAACTACATTCTGTAGTCATTATCAAGTTTCCTTAAAAAATAATAATAATAAAATAAATAAATAAATAAAAATAAAAAACAAAAATAATAACACAAATAAATAAAATATTAATACATTCCAAATATATAATATTCAATTAAAACCATAATATTATTATAATCTACAAATACAATTATTTACCTCCTTCCCTATCTTTAATTATTTCTTTTAAATTACCTTTATAAATTAATACTCTTCTTATATAAATTTATTATCTTTTCTCTAAATCTTTACCCATTAACATTCTTTTTATAATCCCCCCCCTTTTATTTTTATATATTATTCCTATATTATCTTATTTTTTATCTCTATTTATTAACATTCTATTTAATACTGGTTTATACTGATCTATATATACTTCCTCTTTTTTATTCTTTCTTTTAAAATTTGTAACGCATTCCAATGGCCTTATATCAAAATTTTCATGCTTAAATTCCTTTTTATGAATATATATAGCAGATTTTTTATCATATAAATGCTGCCTTAATCTAGTTTTTAATTTATTCTTACTTGTTCCTATATAAGTCATATTTATATTACTTTTATCACAATCCATACATTTAATTATATATACTGAATTTATACATTCTAAAATATCAATTTTATCATAATCATTTATTAACTCACCCAAACATTGTTTCCTTTTATAAACAGGGCAAATTAATGTATTATATCTCCTATTAAAATACCTAAAAAATTCTTAATTTTAAAAAATAAATATCTTGATACCCTAAATCCTATATAAATTATTTTATTTTCTCCATTTTTATTCAATTTAATCTTTCTTTTTATATTTTCAATATTATAATTAGATATCCCTTTTTTTTTACAATATATTCAGGATAATCATTTTTAATACATTCCCCCCTAATATTATTTATTTCATTCTTAAAAAAACATTTCATTTGAACATACCTTAACAGCCCTAATAATCTTATTATTAACAACATTAATCTTGCAATGTTTTTCAATATCAGAGTACCAATTATTAGCTAATCCAAAATATGTATTCTTTCTAAATACTGTTGTATCTATACAAATTATTCCATCCATTCCAAATTTTTTAAAAATTCTTATATCCATATAATCAATTACATTGTTATTATCTCTAAACTGACTTTGAATCAAAACAATGTAAATAAAATTTATTTTTATTATTTAGAACTTTTCATAGATATATCTTTCTTTTCAGTTTTTAAAGACAAATTCATTGTATTAAAATTGTTTTATTTACAAAAATATTTTCATCTTTATTTTTTTCTTTTATTTTAAATTTCCTAACTCATATCTCCAAAACTTGATACATTTTTCAATGCCTTCACTTATTTATTCATTTATTCTTTTTTACTTACTTCATATGTCATGAAAATTACTGATTGTCATGTATATTTGAATAATAACCAGACCTGTTTAGAATATTTTGGTCTAAATAACATTGACGATCATTTGCTAAAAACTACTTATATGACTTTATTTCTTCTTGAATTTAAAATAATATCCAGACCACAAAATTTTATACTTTATATTTTTCAACACAGTTATATCTCTTTTTAATGAAATATTTAATAAGTAGCATTTATTTTTTTTATTTTTGATTAATAAAAATTGTCCAAACTTTCTACTACATACTATTTAATTTTCTTGCAATTATTTTAACTGTAATAACTTTAGATAGTTGTGCATAATAGAATTGATATGATCAATCTTGGTGATTTATTACTTTATTGGTAGAGTATATCATTGTCTTTTTCATTCATTTCTATCATATTTTTAAATTTCATATACAAAATATTGAATGACCTATTTTTGATTGCTTTCATATTTAATGAATTAATATGTTAAAATTATAATAAAAACAAACATAACATTTGTACTTGTCCCAAAACGAAATCACACAACAAAAGATAAACATTATATATATATATATATATATATATATATATATATATATATATATATATATATATTGAACCTGATAGTTCAATGCTGGTGTTATTAAACAAAAAAAAAAAAAGAAATTTATTAAGCTTTTAATTTTCATTAAACGTAGAGTTTAAATTTGCAGTATTATTTAAAAGGAATGCTTGTATTGAAGTACACACACGTTTATATGTAAAACGGATTTTTTAAAAAATGTTTATCGATTTATTTTAAAATAGTTTTCATATACCGCCTGTTTTTAAATCCATTTGATTTAAAAACTAGCTGGCTAGCTAATTGCATTCCTGTGGCTTTTATTTTAAAGAGTGGAGATTTGATTTTTATGTAGTTGTTTTCATTTCAATAATCCCTGGGTAGAATTCCTAGATAGATTGAGCGGGAGATTAATATTTGCCCTGCCTAAGGTGAAGAAATTGAACAACAAGGAAAGTGTTTCGCGGGAAATGGAGCAATGTATAAATAGTCCCAAAAATTTGGAGTGTCAGTTAATTCATTGTTCATTGATAGACAAGCTGTTTATCAAGTGAGAAGTTATATCAGCATGGACATTTAATTTTTTAAAGGACATCAGCTGTGATTAAATACCTTTGCCTACAACAAAATGAAAAATTCTATACTTGTTACCACCACCCGAATGGCTTGCTAACTCCACAAAAGATGGATCCCTGACTTCCAAGTTTGCTCCAATAATGCCTTGAACACCTAAAAGAAGCCGGAACCTCTCTACATCTACCTTGCTGCCTAAAGAACCTGAAAATGAACTTAAGTAAAAGTGCACACTCTACATGAACTTTGTTTTACCGAAAGGTAACTATTTTCGTTTTTATTCTTCCCAGGGTAAATTAATTCTCATTAAATCTCCACTCAATCTAATCATAAATATGTCTTCTTAAATCAATATAGCCTCATATCTAATATTTGCTGTGTTTTCCAATATTTTAAAGTGTGTCTTGGAATCTTAGTTTTAAGCTTCCAATTTGCTTTCAGTTTTGTTTATTGGAGAGTGACGAATGAGTTTTATATTTTATGCCTCGCTTTTGTAAATGCTTTAGCAGTCTTGTATATATTTTTTTATACTTACCTGTAATTATTTAGTATTCAATAATTAATTTTATCCTCTATGTTTGCCCTCTTGCTAAACCTCCAAAATTCTTTTGGCTGATGACTTTATTGTCTGATTTTCGCAGGTGAAGATTTCATTTTTAATATCTCTAAAGGCGGAAATTAGAATTGTGTTTTTCTTTGTAATTTTATAAGTCGTCAGCAGGAAGATAAAATTTATCCTTTCTTAAATTACAGGTGAGCAATACTTTCGTTCTGCTAGAGTATTTAAACTTTTGATATTTCGTACTCATGTGCACTCTCCGATAGATTTCTTTTTGTCTTTATTAGGTGTGCTTTAAATTTGTCAGAGCGTGTACTCAGAATTTGTTTGTAAGTTTATTTCTTTAAATGCTGGGCAGATGTAACTGTTTTTCTAATTATTTACTTGTCCCTTAGTGGGATCTTTAATTATTAATTTTAAAGTAATTTTTGCCAATCATTTGGCTGGGATTCACCAGTTTTAATTGTTTCTTCATTTCAGTCATGTTTGTCGGTTGTTCTTGAGGTGGATCAATCATCATTATTTTAAACATAGTAATAGGTGCAGCTCATAACGATATAAGGACATTCAAGGTCTGACCAATTTTTAGATCTCAAACAGCTCATCGGCTCTGGATTCTTTGATCTATTTCAGGGGCATATGGTTTAAATATCTGAAAGTGAAAACCAATGTTTAGGTGAATCCTCTGTTGAATGAAATTTTCTTCCTCCCTTTTACATTTGTT
The DNA here is from genome assembly GCA_028023455.1 of Epiperipatus broadwayi. NCBI lineage: Eukaryota > Metazoa > Onychophora > Udeonychophora > Euonychophora > Peripatidae > Epiperipatus > Epiperipatus broadwayi. Next base: position 2,825 of record JAQFVV010002039.1, on the reverse strand, counting down.
TATTAGAAGATCAGTCAGTCTGTCATATCTTTGCCTTTCGTATGTCTGGTACATGCCTGAGTTAACCCCCATCTCTTGTGTCATAAACTTATATTTAATAATTTATTTTCTCATAATAAAATTTATGAAATATGTTTAAACTTAATTTGGCTGACGTTTGTCTTTGTGCTTTTGTCTCAATTGTCTAAACAATTTAAGATCTCTTGTATCTCCCTGAGTCTAGTCGGCGCAAACCATCATCATCATCTATTCTGATTACAGTAAACAAATTTTCCAGACACGTAGTGTTCTGGTGGCGCCCTCTGTTTCAGAATAGATTGAGTATCCGGTATATATATATATATATATATGTATATATATATTGAATTGGGTCCATTCAAATAGAAACTGTTTAATTGTGTTTTAACTTTTTTTTTTAACATAACTTTAATTTTTATATTTTTTATATTATGACATGAACGGGTTGCTCCTTCAAGCAGAGGGGAGAATACCATTGATAGCAAAGCGATCAAATACCCACAATCATACCAAGCTATGCAAAACATAACACAATCACATTTTCAGACTGTGGTCCACATTGACTGCTAGATTCAAACCTTTATCATCAAAAGCATTTTATTTGTTTAGAGGTATACTTCAGGTGCCAGCTAATTACAAGAAGAAATTAGCATATCTGGATGGTAGGCCCATAATCTAATGATTGAAATATCCCATGACTTGCTCAATCAAAAAAGTAATATAATAAACTGCTTTAATTAGTGGTATTAGTAAAAGAATCGACTGACAAATACTAATTTCTAAAAATAATTTATTTAAATATTTTAAAATTAACTGAAAACTAATTTATGAATTCATTCATCATTTCTTCTTTGACTAAAATAATAATACATAACACTACATATCATGCACACATATTATCAATAAACATAAAGCATAAATAAATACCAAGCATTAAAATTCTTATATCATGCACATATATTTTATCATAAGGTATTTGTATCTTTAAGAAAGTTCTATCAATATATGTTTATCACACTAAACCTGCACATAAATAGTTTTTTTATGCTGGTTATAGAGTTTATTTCATTTGACTCTGGAGGCTTCAAAATTGTAATGGCTACAATATACTACTGACACAATGGGAATAAAGAATAATTAATATTACCTATAGGTTTTCGGATATGTGATCCTGGATAGATGACTGCTTCTTTCTCCTGTGTGATGCATGGTGTGTCAACTGGTTGGATTCTAGATTTAAAGACAAATGTGGTTCCTTGCTGCATTTCAGTCTGGCAGACAAATGTTTAAATGGCTCAGGTTATTAAATATTCATAGTGGCTAATTGGAGACTTTCAGACATGCTAGGGTGGTCAGAGACTGGAGTATAGTGGCATACTTCTTATTAGCGATGCATGTTTTTGGCGTTCTCAAAATAAAATTTATTTGTAATGACTGGAATAACACTGCTGAAAAATGATATGATCTCTGATTGATGACCTTTTTTTTGGGGCCTATCTATATGCGATTACTATTATTGTTCAGCTTAATTAACATTCTTTTAATTAAATTTATTAATTAAATTCCCATTATCTGTTCACATTCCTTATTAGATTAATTTTCTTAGGATAGTATATACTTCTTAATTATTCCCATTGTTTATTAGGTAGCACATCTTTGAATTTAACTTATTTTTTTTATATTACAAACTTTATTTTTAATTTTTTTAATTCAACTTCTTTTTATACGCACATGTATACACATTTCAATGTATCTTTAAAATCAACACATGCATCTTCGTATTTTCTTTTAAATAAATGGAAAGAAAGAGATAAGATCGGAAGAGCGTCGTATTTAGTTAATTTGTCCCCCCCCCGTCCTTTCCCTACTCTTAAATCTACTTCCGCTCTGTGTATATATATGAAACTTATCTAGTGTATATATATATATATATATATATATATACACTAGATAAGTTTCATTTAATTCCTCAACTTATACTAATAATCTGTGCTATGTCTTTTCAACAAAATTAAATAAAACTTCTTTTTAAACTTTACTATTGGACATCGGATTTCTAACACTAATTATTTTTCCCTCTTATTGATACGAAGATTTTCACCGGGGTTGCATATATAAAAGACATATTTTGCGGATTCATCCATGTTAAAAAATTTAAATATTAATATCCCGACAATTTGACTTGATCACACAAGTCATCTACTGACTTGTTGATCAAGTCGAAACATCTGTAAATTAATATTGAAATTTTTTAACATAGATGAACCTGAAAAATATGTCTTTTATACATATGTTCATACAAATGTTTTCACAGGTTGCAGACAAAAAAAATATTCCCACTTGAGGGCTTGTGTGATCAAGTTAGAATATTGGAATTTTTAGAATTAAAATATACCATGGATGAACCCACAGAACATGTGTTTTATATATGAATTTTAAGGTAGCGCTCTAACTAACTGAGCCAACCTGCAAGACTAAAAACAACAAATGAGAGACAGAAAAAAATAAAGATTTGAACACACATATGATTTTTTTTTAAACAATTTATAAAATATAAAAATAGAATTAGCCTTAAAATTAGCCAGGAAAAATAACACATTTAAGATTATTATCATATTATAAAACTCCTTTACGAGGATTTATCAGTGACCAAAAAACTTTTTAAGTTCACACAAAAAGTTATTTAATATTATTAAGTGTAATAGCATTACCCAAATTTAGATAGAAAGAATGAATATATCATTAAATACATACATTAAAATTTTGGTGCTGATTTAGTATGCGCTCACGGCCGCCATTTTGAATTA
>JAQFVV010002038.1:0-37018 GCA_028023455.1 Epiperipatus broadwayi | reverse complement strand
TTATTATTATTACAGCTACTGCTACTTCTACTACTACTATTATTACTACTACTACTACTACTACTATCATCACTACCACCACTACTACTACTACTTCTACTACTACTTTTCTATTATTATTTCTATTACTTCTATGAATCCATTTATATCATTGTTCTTCTCATTTGTTTAACAAACTTTCCAACCGTTATACACGTTTCTAAGGAATTATATCCTATCATTTTATGACATAATGAAAATAGGATAATTTAGATATGTCTATTTGAGTTTTATTGATGTTAAGCTTTGATATAATTCAGTAATCATTCTTGTGTTTGTATTATAGTTATCTAAAATATTTCTTTATTCTTTGATTAATTAATCAGTTGCTTTTTTAGAAGCATTAAAGTTATAATCAATATGTGTGATAATAATTATAATGTTTAATATTAATAATAATAATATTAATAATAATATTAATCAATAAAATAAATATTAAATATTAATATTAATAATAATAACAATGATAATAATATTAATTTTATAATAATAATAAGAAGAACATTAGCTTTAACAAAAAGAAGAACAAAAAGTAGAAGAAGATCATTATAGATTTTTTTTTTTTTTTTTTGATATGTGAATCTATTTCTAAAACCTGATTCAAATATTCTTGTAACAACTCACCCTAGGATCAAAATATTATAAATTACTTAATACTAAATTCTTTTATTGCTGATAAACAAATCGTCAATCACTTTTATGTGTTCATTATTAATGTTCAAAACTATATCATATCAATCATTGACTTTCTTCATATTTATTTGTAATATCATTTTTACTTTGTTTTTTAACCTCTTTGATAAGGGTTTTAAGGTATTATTTATTTTCACTGTATGTGTATTGTCAACAAATTTACCTATCTTTTAATCCCTATTTTTGTTTATCCAATATGTTTTTTAAAAAACAAATTAACCTGTGTGATTTAGAGCAGTAATAAAGTGATCAAATCTAGAGATGAAGGTCTGTGTACCACTGTTCTATTTTATTGTTTCTGGTGCTTAAACTGCAGTTACATTTTCATATGAAGTCCCAAGCAACAAATAATTAGATTGTTCATCCTGAATGTTTACTAATATGATTAAATATGGAAATAAAGAAAATCCATAATGCTGTTTTTTTTTTAATATACATTTATAAAAAATAGTAATATATATATATATATATATATATATATATATATATATATATATATATATATATATATATATATATATAGCTCCTCATTGAAGAAAGCCATAGCTTGAAACCAGTCTGGGGATAGAGACAATCCTGAATAAAGATGATTTGAATGCCTTCTCTTGTAGTAGCATTTATCATAATAAAAAAAAAAAAAAAAAAATTTAATTTGTTTAGAGCTTATTACAATGCTCTTAATTTTACATATTTGTAAATGCAAGCTATATATATATATATATATATATATATATATATATATATATATATATATATATATATAAGTCATGTGACATCTGACTTTTTATTATTAGTATTAATAAGTATATATAAAAACACTTTTTGTCACATGTTTTATCAAATATTGAACATTTATTTTAAAGGTTTAAGAAGAGCCTAAAATCACGTGCTGAAAGACTTTATATATATATTTTTCTTATTATTTTTTATAATTTGATTGATTGTTACAGTGATAATGTGGCAGATTCTAGAACAGAAAATCTGTGAATCACCATTCAATTCTCTCACATTTGGGTTTGAACTTTATATGAATTTTTCTATAAACTCTCAATCAGCAATTCATTTGAATATTCATCTTGTATAAATTAGTGCCAGAATAGAGTAGTAGATTCTAAAGAAGAACATGGATCACAGCTCTGTGCATCACTTTCTGGGTTCAAACTTTTTATGAACACCTGAGTAATAGAATCATCATCAATTATTTAATAGTATCAAAGATTTTAATAATAAGACAAACATAAAAAATAATGGGGAAAGAAACACCAAACTATGTATGGTTATGTCATACTTCTTAAACATGGTCTAAAAAGCTAAATCAAACTATCATTACAATTTTAATATCAACTTTAGTATTAATAAAACTAAAATTTTAAAAAAATTATATGCAATGCAGTGCAATATCCAGGTTGTTCAGTTATATATTACAGTATCTTGGCTAACATTACTACAAAAGTTAGACAGCATAATTGCCTTTTTTAAGATTACAAAAGAAACAGCATGGACTTTTATTTAATCTACAAATTAGAAATCAAGATGGATAGCGGTGAATGTGACAATCAAAAAATAAAATTAAAAAGAAGTATGGGATGATGCTAATAATAACCAAGTCACAAAACCCCAAAAATACTGCATCAAATAGTCATTGGAATATTTAAATTTGAATACTAATGAAATAGCTTCTATGAACAATTAAAAAATTCTAATTAATTATTACTGAAATTAAAAGCAATGATTATGGTACACTATTCTACAAATATATTCAAATGAAAGAGATAATATAATCAGCATCTACATTTAAGGTTTAATATTATTAATATTGCTTTATTTGTTTTTAAATCATCTGGAATTTATGTAAGATATTGAAATCAAACCAACATGAAACTACTTTGTTTTGCTCCAATTTATATGTAACTTTTAGATTGATATATTCAGTATGTAATTTAAAAAAAACTTTTAGATTCATGTAACAATTTTTCTAAAAGTAATAAAATGTTCTGATGTCAATATTTTTCTAAAAATAATCTATAATTTAGAATTACAAAGTAAATCAATGATCTTACTGCAATCATTTTTTTTCTCATGTGTCATAGCATCAGCCGGGAAGTAAACCCGCTAACCCGGGATAACTGCTTGTAAAGCAGCTGTCGCTAATCTCTCGACCACCAATGCTTGACTACAGCAATCACTTTTTCTGTCCTATTTTAGCTATTTACAACGTCAGTAATATTGTCATTTTTTGACCTTTTCTTGAAACTACTTTGGTCAGGATAAATATTTAAAATGTGCTGAATATTTTTTTTAAAAAATAGTCTTCTTTGCTAATAGTAGCCCAAATATGGTGTAATAGTTTGTGTACTTTATTAAGACTATATTTTTGTATAATAGTGCAAACTGGGCCTTTCCCACAACCTGTATCCACTGAGCAGTTTTTCAGATTAATTGACATAATTTATTTTATATATTTATTAATTCTTTTTTAGGTTTAAAATTTCTAATGCAATGCCATTATATTTAGATGTCTTATCTTTTAGTTCATATCTCAAGGCTTTGATTACTAAACATTCTTTGATTTAGGGTACTTCATAAAACATATAATGATTATTGCTTTTGTATTGTTTTTTTTTCCATGTAGGTCTTTCACTTTTGTTTGATTTTCATTACTTTAGTTACAATATGTTCCATGGAATTTTCAGAAACTATTCATATCTGCACCTAAAAATATTCCAAGTTCATTTTTTTCAATGTCTGCAATGATTCTTAAAATAAAACCATTAAAACATCAAGCCTTAATAATCAATGAATTTAAGAAGGTTTATTCATAAAATCCCTACCTAGTGCCTAACCATTCAATATCCCCAGCCTAGTTTCTACCTTGTACCTTGAGCTTTGGATCTGAGAGCAACCCCCAACAGCCACATTTCATCTATTTAATTAACTATAAAGTTATGAATCCTAGATGAAAACACAATAATGTTTCCAATTTAAGCTCATTCATTTGCATAATCATATAGATCTGAACCCAATTCAGCAGCTATATATTTTGGTGCCCTTGTTTTATTAAAAACTGCAGTCATCACAATCCTATGAGCAAAATTGATATAAAACCATTAAAATGTTACATAATCACAATCTATTTTGCTTATACAAGCTATCAAAATAATAGCAAACTCTTTATACAGTAGTGCCACCCAGTGCAGGCCTTAGTAATCAATGGATGCATTATTGATTACTAAGGTCTACACTGGGTGTCGCTAGTGTATTGAGAGTTTGCAACTATTTTTACAATATTTGTCTTTATTTTTCCTGGATATTCTTCAGAACTTCTATCAATTTTCTTAATATATCATTGTTGCCTTTTTAAAAATTGACTTCTATTTTTTTGTTGTTGTTGTTATTTACTAGGGCATTTTTTGACATTCATTTAAAATGTTTCTCATTGTTTATTCCGAGCAATCACATTCATAATCTAAATCAATTTTAAGATTATGCCTTAAAGTAATATTACCTTATTTAGATTATATATTAGTTATTATACTTAAAGTTTTTATTTTTCAAGTTCATTTAATGTTTATAAATAAATAATTTATTATTATGTTTATAGTCTACTCCTGGTCGAGAATTTATTATTCAATGGACTTGAACTGTGGACCTCGCTGCCTGTTGGGTCTTCGCTTCAGGGCCCCAGGGGTGGGATCATTGGGTGATGGATGGCTTCTCAGTAGCTGGGCCATGTAGATCCATGTATAGATACACATGTTCAGATACACATTAATATCAACATTATAGCAACTCTTTAATGGACATAATTGTTATCAAGCATATTTACTTTATATAATCAATAATTGTTTTACCTTGTTTGTCACATTGAACACTTTGTAATTCTCAAGGGGTAAGTGAACCCAAAATTTTTGTAATCCTTTTACTAATAAAGGTTACTTTTGAAAGATAAAATCTATAAGTTAAGGGTAGGAGTACCACCAATTTAATTTTTATAAATGCTACTAGGTAATGTTCATATATATATATATATATATATATATATATATAATCTCTTGATTAAATGCATTGACATAATTATAATTCATAAAAGTAAAAAAATAGCCATTTTTCTGTTTCATTTCTTGGTAAAGTTCAACACCATTTTTTCGCCCATTTTCAATTTTGGTGTTTCTGTTTTCACTCATTGAAATTACATTTTCTTTATAATCTTTTATCAAATTTTAAGTGCACTTAATTAAAACTTTCGAATTTTATCTTTATTTATTTTACTTTGGGCATTGACCTGCATTATAGTAATATTAAATTTATAGCCCTAAAATTAAATATTATTCCATCATTTGCAGGATCATATTCAACAGCAATTTTTGAAATATATTTCCTGACATTTAATGTATAGCCATTTTTGGCACAAATGTAATCTCTTGATTTTAATATCCTAGTTCAGTCCAGATTACTTTACATCAGTAACTTTAAAGTCATGCATGATTTAATGCATTGGTACAGTAGTAGGTCCTAAAACTCAAAATCTATGGTTTATAATTTTAGTTTTTTCAATTCCAGCTTTCAAACTTTATATAAAATCTCAATTGCTTTTATTTTACTTACTTACATTAAATCTTAGATATCATTGTGCAAATGATCTATTTATATCCTTATGATATCGAGGTTCCACCATTTTATAATTTATCCATTTTTGTTTTTAATTGTGATCTTCACTAGCCATGATTTGTTTTTACTAGCATAGTGATATCAGTAATTAAATATTCAAATAGATTTAGTAACTATGTTTTAGAATTGTAGACTTCTTTTATAAGACATTAATGTCTTTAGACTTTTAGAACATACTTACCTTTACTAGTTTTATTTTTTTTTTGTCTTCATATTTACAATTTTCAGTACATTCTACATAAATTCTTCATGATGTCCATCATCTGCATACTTCAAGAGATTATAGTTATAGACTAGTAAAAGAACTGTTTTACAATCATAATCAAATGATTTGCTGCTTAGAATTCATATGAAGTTCAAATGCCAAAAATTATGTTTTTGAGTTGTGATTTATAGTTCTTGAATTTGAGAGTTCACTACTTTACTTTTGCACTGAAATGCTTATAGCTTCATTGCTCAGAAGTTCATAAGAAGTTAAAGCACCATTTGGTTTGCAAGTGCCAAAATTGATTCTGGAACCTCCTACTCTTATTCCAGGTACTCTACCAACTGCATGCAACTGCACAGGGAACCTTTGCACTAAATCCTATGGTGCAACAGTTTCATGATATGTAAATATAAAACAAAATATATTTGTGAAATTACTAGTAAAATATGATTATCATTGCAATGTGATAATTTTAAATTCAACACAGCAGTAAATACTATTACCGTATTTAACTATTTGAGAATGAAATATATATAAGAAGTACGCATGCTTCATAATTGGTTGATTCCAGGAAAATAGTTTGACAAACCTGAAGACAAATATTTGTATGAGGAATACTAATACTATTTAACTAGCACAGCATTATTATAATGCATTTTAATACTCCTTAAGCATATTGCTTCAATATACAAATAAATTCAAATATTAAAGGAACAAAAAAAAAAAAAATGAAGGGAAAAAAAAAAGAAAAGGATGAAAATTGATGTTAAAATTATAAAATAAATTATATTAAAAGATAACAAGTAGTGACAAATGGTGATGAGGGTCAAATGTTATTATTACTTGATTGTAGTATTCTGTTGCCCAGGTACTTTAACTTTCGTTTTAACAGATATCTTACAGTTGACAGATAAAACACGTTTAATCAAAAATTCCTGGTTCTAGGGAATTTCCAAATTGTGATTTTTTCAAATTTTAAGAATATATCTTTTATTCCCTTAATATATGAGGTGGTACCGAAAAATAACAAATTATTCTCTGCAGGGTAAGCACATTATAATATATGCTTCTTCTACTAGATGCTTCTTGCAGGGATCCCCTAAATCCATGTGCCATGAGTTGTCATTGAGTGAAGTTGTAGGACAGGATAGTAAATGTTTTCATAGTATGACTCATTTATTTGTCAATTTTTGTAATGGGTGAAAAATTGAAATATTGTGAAATTTTGTTAGAGAAAATTGCAGGAATATAGTTATAATGCTTGAAATATCTTACAAGAAAACTGCTCTGGGGAAATAGTAGTTTAATAAAAATGTGAAATCCATGTTCCAAAAATTGTGTTGAGTAAAGTTTAATGTCAAGAGATGCTGATTTTTTTCTTTATGCAAACAGCAATGATCACTCGGAATTAATTCATAATGATCATTTGTTTTATCTACAAGTTCTGAAATACCTGTATGATACAGTAAAATGAAAATGTCCTGATTTATGACAATGAAGGTAGTGCAAGCTTCACCATGACAAAGCACCAGCATACAAAGCCATGAGTGGGAAACACTTTTTAAATAAAAATGCAGCCTGACCCACATTGTTTATTAGCTCCATTCATCTGATCTCATTCCACATGACTTTCTTATTTCCTTGAATGAAAAAAGGCCTCAAAAAAAAGTTTTGTATATTTGAAATTGGTGAAGGAAAAAATTATGGAGGCGATAAATGGCATCACTTTGTAAGAGTTTAAGCACTACTTTGAAAAATAGAAATCACATTCAGAATGTTGAATTACATGAAATGTACAGTACTTTGAAGAAGATTTAATTTGTAAGACCTAAGAAGAGATACACAATTTTTATTAGAAAATTCTGGTTATTTTAAGGGACTCCCTTGTAAACACAATTGTTGCTAAAATAAAATTTAAAAACCATCATTTAATTGCAATTTCCCTTATTTTATAGGTATTTACTGAATGTTTTTTTTATTTATTTTTTAGAAATGTGTCTACAAACTAATTTATTTATTGTAAACATTAAAAGTAACCTTTAAAATTTTAGTTAAAAGTTTTTGTATGAGATTGGATTAATGGTATTTTATTTGCATACATATGTTTAGTAAAAATCTCAAATAAAAATAAAAATTAGAATAAAAAAAATATTAATTCACTCCATGCACACAAAACAATAAAATATTTCATTTAGCAAAACAATTTCATAGTTTCAACTATATATAACCTTCCTCAAAGCCTGTCTTTCTATTCAAAAACTTTTAAACAACAAAAATTATTTTTATGCAAAAAGTAGCAATAATAATAATGATAGAAACAGTAATTGATTTTAAAATTCCAACAAAAAATCTATTATAAATTAATGAGAAAACTTGGTAAGCCTCAGGGATTGGTAATTAGTAGTAATTAGTGGTTTTTTAGCAACATCGAAGAGTAAAGATTATCTCTGTTACATGAAAATTATCTCTACATTTCTATTCTTTATTATACTAACCATCCATGGAAATATTTAATTCAACTTATATTTATATAATGTTAATTGACATTTAGGTTTTTTTTTTTCAAATTCCCCTTTTTAAAAAAAAGTAATAATGAAGTGATGATTATTTTTCCCCCATAGTTTAACTTTGCAGTTATTCCTAAATTTGGGTCAATTTTAGAAAATTGATAATTATCTTTAAAGTAAGTAAGGATTTCTTTTTTATTACCTTTTCTGATAAATGATAATGATGATTTAGCTTTTTATTTTTTCAATATTTTTACTTTTATTAATTAAAAGAGATTTCATTTTTTATTTTATTACTGTATGCAAAGACAAAGTTAATTTTTTTAATTTTTATTTTTAAATAGAAAGCCCTTTTTTACTTCTTCTGAGAAATTGAATATAGGATGATTTTCATTTTATTAAAATAAAATAAAAAATTAAGATGTATTCATCCTTGGTAATCAAAATATATTTTTATTTAATGTTTATTTGTATAAAGCTTTTTTCTACGAATTTTCACATTTTTAAGTGTTTATCTTTTGCTTTGGTTGTTATCTAATGAATTATACAAATCTTGTATTTTAAAATGGTAGGTGTCAGCTAAATTTTGTTTGCCATTGATAACTTATTTTACATTTATACTCTAAATGTATATCTTCACATAATCATCATTTCTTATGATTACATAATCTGTTAACACAGTAGCACAAGAAATGATATCAATTCTAGCCTAAGGATATTTGTTACTATAGTTATTACAAAACCAATGGTACCAAAATATATAAATACTGAACTGGATTCAGAACTGTATGACTATAGAAGTGAATTAGTATGAACTGAAAACTTTATTGTGTTTTTCAGTACGGGCTCATAACTTTATAGTAAACCCAAATATGTTAAATATGGCTTTTGATGGAATGTTTTAGATCAAAGGATCTAAGTACAGTGTTCTTAAATTCAATGCTCCCTACTGAAGAAAGTCATAGCTAGAAACTGGTCTAGGGATATTGGATGAATGGGCACTAGGTAGTAACTTTGATACACAAACCTTGGAGCATCTATAGATTACTAAGTCTTTCACTAGATGGCAATATTGTATGGAGAATGTTCTATTGTATAGTATATTTTTTATATTTAAAAGATATTGAAAACATGTTGTAAATATAAAAAAGAAATCTATAGAAACTAAAATACTGTTAATGGAATTAAAAGAAGTCAATAACTACCAACCTCTTAATCAGATTATTAATACAGAAGGAAACATAATAGATAAAATTAATCATAAAGTTAAATTTGAATATGTAACACACAAAGTTTAAAATTAACTTCATATTACAAAAATAAATTAATAAAAGCAAATAAAAATTTGCAAATAAATGTTTTTAATAAATGGATTTTGTTATATATTTTTATGGGTGTGAGACTGTGATGCTAAATTAAAAGCAATTCAGATGTTTCAGATCTCATACCAAAATAGAGAGAGATGTATGATAGTACTAACAAAGAAAGTGAAGGTGAAATATGGAACAAAATATTGGTATTATTGAAAGAATTAAGAGATTAAAATGGATCTAACTGAATTGAGACCATAATTAATCACCAAATAAAACTTTAAACTGTATCGAAAAATTTATAAAAAGTCTAGAAGAGATTAAATGTGAAAGTGACTTCACGATATGGCGATAATATTAACCAACAAACCTGAAGTAGAACCTGGAGAAACCATCATTCGGTGGACTGATTATTATTGAAAATAATGAATGAATATAACTGAAAATGAACATCACATTTTAAAATCATTTCCACATTTTTTGGATTAAGTATTGGAAAATTATTTTATTTTGTATTCTTCCATGGGTGACTTTTTATACTTGATGTTATGAAAAGTGTTTGTTTTATAATTACGCAGTGTATATATATATATAATTTCAAACTGCTGTCAAGGCAACCTCCTTTCAACAATAAAGGTGGAATTCCACCTTTATTTATGATCCTATATATTTATATAGCCACTAAAGATTGCAACTTGATCATAGAGATTGAAGTTATTGATAAAAAGAAGTTTAATTAAATAAACCATCTTAAGCAGGTAAGTATAACCTGTTCTAAATGAAGATAAATAAACAGCCAATTATAACATTACAAATTGCAATTATAATTTTCAAATTGTACCCAAAGTATTACTTAAATAATAAGTGTAATACTGCTCAAGGCTAAAAAGGTTTATGTATATATTATAATAAAAATAATAAATTCAATGGTAACAAACTCTTATAAACAAACCTTAAATCTGCAGCAGTGCTTTCAGTTAATTTCTTAAACCTGCCTCAACTGTCATTAAATTTAAAAAAAAAAAAAAAAACAAAGCAGAAGCAAACATCATCGATTCAAATCCCATGAATCTCCTATTTTAATGTTATCAGCTTGTCTATTTATCAAATGCATTTTTTTCTATTTATAAAAATCGCCTCCTTAATTTTTTTTTTTTATTATGGTTTCTCTCTTCATGAAGAATTTTCACATTTTCAAAATCAAATTTAAATTTATATTTACATGTTTTTTCATGATCAAAGAAAACTGAAGGAGACATTAAATCACTATTATTTTTACTTTTTATATGCTTATATAACAATTCATGCTCCCTCAACCTCTTCTCAATACTGCACCTAGATTCACCTATATATGATACTATACAATCACAAAAAATTTGATATATGACATTACTTTTCTGCTTGACAGGTATGACATCCTTAGAATTATTGACTAATTTATTAATATTGTTTGGAATGTAGAATAAAACATTAAACACATTCTTATATATCCTTAAAAAATGTCATTTATGGATTTGAAATAAATGGAATATATATCAGTTGTTTACTATTAACCTTCATTTCCTTTAAACATTATAACTTTTTTTAAATTGACGTAAAGTATTGCTTATTTGTTTCATTTTATAACCAACATCAAGCAGTTGTTGCAGGTTTAAGAAATTAACAGAAAGTACTTCTGCAGATTTAAGGATTGTTTATTTACCGTTAAATTTATTATTTTTATTATAATTACAATTTTGTTTTAATTAACGGACATTTTATTTATATTATATATATACAACTATCATTAAAAGAATATGTGATCTGTAAGGATCTTTTATAAAATTGTAGCAAAGTTGAAAGTAAAAGTTTAAAAAAAAAAAGTTTAATTAAAAAAAGATTAATAAATTAATGTTAACTAAATGATGGTGGAAAAAGTGAGAAAAAATTAAAATGAAAAATCACAGCAGCTGATTAGGATTTTAATTAAAGTAATCGGATTAATTTAAACTCCAAATCCTATAAATCAATCCTTTTTCCAAATGCCATTTAATTCTTATAAACAACTCATAAACAAAATCCCCCTTTTTTATTTTTAAATATTTTTTATTTTTATTTTTACCGAATGCACATAATTAAATATATATATATTGTTTTCACATTTTCATATAATCATTGCCAAGATGCATCATGTGATTTAAAGTTGTGGTCTCTAAAATAAAATGCCATGAATTACAACTGATTTCTATCACTTTTTTTCGAATTTCATCTGAATCTCCATATGAACTCCTGAGCAAAGAATCCGTTGATTAATTTCAATTATCAGGAAAAACATATAATATCTTACTATTTTTTTTTAATCTACAAAATATTTATTTATTTATTTATTTTTTAAGGGAATTTGATGGAGAAAAAAAACGATTTAAAAAGAATAAAACGTTAAAACAGTAGCAACTATTTTTATATAGTAGCAACATCTAGTGAAAGCCATAATAATCAATGGATGCTAAAAAATTTGTGGATCAAAATTACTATCTATAGCCTACTCATCTAATATCCCCAGACTAGTTTCTAGTGTGTGGCTTTCATCAGTTAAGAGCCTTAGATTTGAGAGCACTGCACATAGATCATTGGATCCAATGCAACCTTCCATCAGTCACTTTCCTCACTGATGAAGGCCGCAAGCTAGAAATTAATCTGGGAATATTCAATAAGTAGGCACTAGATAGGAATTTTGATGCTCAAATCTTCTAGCATTCAAAGATTATTATGATTTTGACTGAGTGGTACTACTGTATGGAGAGAGATTGTCACTGTTTTAACAGATTGTGAATGCATAAGAAATGGTGATCCTCTGATATTTTAGTGATTTAAGAATATGTAAACATATTAGATTATTTGAAAGCCATTAAATTTGGATTTGTAAAGAGTAAATTAAATTCCCTCAATGATAAATAGTGCTAAAACTTGAATTACAAAGAAATAAAAAAAAAGTAAATATACATTTTTAACATATGAAATGGCAAAAAATGAAATGGAAAACTGGGAATAAAGAAAAAAAATTATAAGAGAATAATAAAAAAAATGACAAAAATAACTCTGTCTGGTTTAAAATGTGCGCAGATACATTGAAATTTATTTCTATAACACTCTGGGTACACTTATAGTTTTTATAATACATCTGGGTCTCGTTTTACGCGATAGATAGGTTCCTCAGAAAACACGCGCAAACGAAATCATGCAAAAGTAGATGTAACTTACATTGAAAAAAGGGGGGACGTGGTCTGTGATTTTTCAAAATTCGTGTAAAAGCAAAGCACCAATGTAAAATTACTTTAAAATTCGCACAAAAAAAATAAATAATGAAATAAAATATGAATAAGAAAAATTTCAAATTTGAAAAAAATTGATACAAGACAAACTTTTTTTAATTATAATCAATCAATAGTAGTCTGTCCAATAGACAGGTCCAGAGAGTAGTCACTACATCAGTTCATCCATTCTTCCATTTCATTCTCTTCCTTGCCCACTTCCTCAATTCCACATAACCCCTTCCATCTCGTATATCATCCAATAATGTCAATCTCTTCCATCCTTTCTTTTTATTTCCAATCACCATGCCTTCCAAAACATCTTTCATTAAACTATAATCTTTTCTTAGTATATGTCCAATCCAGTTTCTCTTTCTCTCTTTGATACTTTCAATCAATCTTCTTTACTCATTAACTCTTTTCAAAACTTCTTCATTTGTTATTTTATTCACCCAACTGATTTTTTCCATTTTTCTCCATGTCCACATCTCAAAAGCTTTCAGTCATTTCTTAATTCTATTACTCAATGTCCATGTCTCACAACCATACATTAATACACTCCACACATAACATTTAATTAATCTTTTCCTTAATTCTCTTTCCATAGGTCCACAAAATATCTACTTTCTTTTTACAAATGTCACCTTTGCCTAACTTTATCTTCACTTCTTCCATCCTCACTCAACCAACAACCCAAATATCTAAATCCCTTCACCTGCTGCACCATGTCATCATGGATTCCAATTTGCATTTTTGCATCTCTCCCTATCCATAAACACTTAGTCTTTTCAATATTAATCTTCATTCCATATGCCATACATCCTTCTTCCAATTTATTCAACATATTCTGAAGATCGTTTTCTTCCTCAGCAATAAGAGCCATATCATCTGCAAATCTTATACACTTTATTACTCTCCCTCCAACATTTGCTCCTCCATAGTCAAAATAATTATTTAGCATATCTTTTAAATAAATATTAAACAAAACAGGTGACATACTACATCCTTGCCTAACTCCACTTTCTATATTCACTTCATCAGTCTCATTACATCCAAATCTAACTCTTATTCTTTGACCATTATACATATTCCATATCAATCGTCTTTCTTTCCAGAATACTCCTTTATCTCTTAAGATAGACATCAGTTTATTCCAGCTTACTCTATCAAATGCCTTTTCTAAATCTACAAAACATATACCCATTCCTTTATCTCTTTCAATATATCTTTCTGCAATTGTCCTAACAATACCAATAGCATCTCTTGTGCTTTTCCCTTTCCGAAAACCAAACTGTTCTTCAGCAATATAATAGTCAACCTTCCCATAAATCCTTTGAGTTAAAATCCTCAATAACACCTTAGAAACATGAGACAATACACTTATTGTCCTATACTCTTCACATTTAACAGCTTTTTTCTTTTTAGCAATTGGAATCACTATAGTTATTAAAAAATCTTCAGCCCAAACTCCACTATTATATATCAAATTGCAAAGTCCAACTATTTCCTTCATAGTAAATTCTCCCATTTCTCTCAAAAATTCTATAGGTACTGCATCAAATCCAATAGCCTTACCATTCTTCATTTGTGCGATTGCCTTTCTTACTTCATCTGGCAGTATGTCCATACCTCTATCATCCATTGCAACATCTTCTTCATTTTCAAGTTCATAACTAATTAAATTATTTCCTCTACTAAACAGATACCGAATATATTCTTCCCATCTTTTTAATATATCATTACTATCGGTTAACCTTCTTCCATTCTTATCCACAATCTCACTTGCTACCCATGTCTTTTTCTCCCAAGAAATACTTTGTATTCTATCAAATGCTAGATCATATCTTTTCATCTGTTGAAACCTTTCTATCTTTTTACATTCTTGCTCCAACCACTTTTCTTTTGCTAAATCTGTTTCTCTTCTTAATTCATTATTAAATTTCCTATATTCCTTTTGCCCTTCCTCAGTAAATTCTTCCACCATCTCTGCACTTCCATCTTTTCCAACATACCTTCAGTTATCCAAGGTCTTTTAGCTTTTCTCGCATGAATAATACCTATTTCATTTTTTGCTATTTTCAAGAATCTCTCTTTAATTCTATTTGAACACTCATCAGAGCTATTAATATAGTTCCCATCATGAACAATTCTTTTAAATTCATTTTCACATATTAATCCAAATTTTCCTTTTTCCATTTGTCTCAATTTATCCAAGTCCCATCTTGTGTATCTTTTCCTTCTTTTAATTCTTTTTAAACTTAACTTTAATTTAGCCATCACCAAATTATGATCCGAATCTATATCAGCACCTGGCAAAGCATGTGAACCCTTAACAGCATTCTTATATCTATTCTGAATCAATATATAATCAATTTGATAATGTTCTTTGTTACCTGGAGCTTTCCATGTATACAATCTTCTAATATGATTTTTAAAACAAGTGTTTGCAATGACAAATCCATTCTCTTTACAAAATTGTACAAGTCGACTACCCCCTTCATTTCTTTTTCCAATACCATAATTTCCAACAATTTTCTCTTCCCTATCTTTCCCCACAACAGCATTCCAATCCCCCAATAGCAATATACATACATTTTTTCCTTCACATTGAATACTTTCTTCTATCTTCTCATACATTTCATCAATTTCACTATCATCATGAGTACTAGTTGGCATATAAACTTGTATAATTACCAAATCCCTAGGACTTGCATTTATTCTCATCACCATCAGTCTATCATTAATACCATCAATCTTTGCCACACTATTCCATATTTTCTTCCTCACAGCAATGCCAACTCCATTAATTGACCTATCACCACCTGAATAAAACAACTTTACATCTCCACTACTTACTTCTCTACATCCCTCCCACCTCACTTCACTTAATCCCATTACATCAATATTATTCAAATGCAACTCTCTTTTCAAATTCTCCAATTTCCCACCTTTCCTCAAAGATCTAACATTCCACGTTCCAATTCTCAGTGTATCCCCTTTCAATGAATTATATTTATGAGGATTTCGCAGGTTGACTATAATATTTAATTTTATTCAAAACAATATATTTTTATGCATAATTTACAGTAATTTATATTTTTATACACATTTTAATTATTATTGCTATTTGCCAGTAAACAAGTTCATTGGCAAACTGATAAAAAAAATCAGATTCTTCACAAGATGAAATACAACTAGCGCCAATGTCACTCTCATGTTATGTTAATTAATGGTTTTCTGGTGACGATGTAATTAATAATTAACAACTAAAAATTAAATTCTTATTTTTGTCTTTAATTTTCAATTTTAATTGTGCCCACTGCTATTACGTTCTTTTTTAAAAAGCAAAAACAGAATGTGATTTAAAATGCAAAATTAACACGCACAATGTTTGAACAAATTTACATTATAATCTTGTAAAATTTAATGTGTATATACATAAAATGTGGAAATGATGATTTTAAT
Source organism: Epiperipatus broadwayi (assembly GCA_028023455.1). Lineage (NCBI taxonomy): Eukaryota > Metazoa > Onychophora > Udeonychophora > Euonychophora > Peripatidae > Epiperipatus > Epiperipatus broadwayi. The sequence goes on along the minus strand of JAQFVV010002038.1, from coordinate 20,838 downwards.
TTCATTATTGCATAAAATCTTATTATTATAAAGCATTGAAAATATTGAAATTACTAACATGAAAGTCGAATTCCAATAGTAATGTGCTATTACAGTACTTTCAATATAACGTTAAGTGCACAAAATTTATTATTTAAAGTAATAGCGTATTATCGGAGTTCAACTTCCAGTGAAACCTGAATCGTGTAACTTCAAAATCATGTTAAATAAGTCCACATAAAAAGAGACCAGGTGTACTTATATAAGTTAACCATTTATGTTACAATTTATCTCGATTTTTATCACTTATTATACTATAATATTTGTTATGAATATCATAAGCAGATTTACTATTATTGACTATTTATTGATTTTATTTAGTTTTTTTTCCCATAATGCAATAATAATGAATACTTTGCCAGTTATGTGAAATGCTGCTTAATGAGGTTTTGAATATTGTTGTTTTTTAATTCTTACATAATTCTTTAGCTAAGACCATTTAAATACCTATTTAGTAATTAATACTGGATAATTTACTGAATTATCCAGTATTATAAGTTCTTACTTATGGATCTGAGACTTGGACACTTAATAGAAGAGCAATACAAAGACTTCAGACCACTCAAAGAAGTACAGAGAGATGCATGTTGGGAGTAACAAGAAGAGATCGAAAATGCTATGTTATGGGTAAGAGAACAAACAGGTGTTACTGACCTCATTGGGCTGGACATATTTCTAGAAAAGATGATAATAGATAGACAATTGAAATCTTAAACTGGATTCCAAGAGATTGTAAAAGATCCAGAAAGAGACCACAAGTGAGATGGATGGATGAAATAAGAGTGTGCAGGTGTGATGTGGAGAAGAGAAGCTAAAGATCAGAGAAGATGGATTGCTTGGAGAGATCTTCATCCTGCAGTGGATTGATAATGGTTGATCATGATGATGATGAATTTACTGAATTTTTTAAGAGCTACAATATTTGGGAAAAAATCTTAAATGTGGTAGAACCTTTAAAAAGTTTTGATATTTTATCTAGTTTGGATTTGAACCCAGATCATAAGCATAATATATTATGTTGTAATTAGCCCTGAATCATTTTTATGCTTTTTTAATACTAATATAAATAATTTGGTGATGTTTCAATCCATCTTTCATTAACATTTTATGTTTTTATCATGTCTAGTTACAGACAACCAACTTATTTTTCATTTACTTGTCATAATTTATTATTTATTTATTTTTATATACTTTATAATAATACATTAATTTCATATTTTTGAAATTAACCATGTTAAAATTAGCTCATTATAAGATTTAATATGTCACCAACAACTTCTTACTAAGAAAAGGAGATGTCCACAAGATTATTTAATATACAAATACCTTGGTCAGATTATTAATACAGATGGAAGCATAACAAATGAAAGTAATCATAGAATTAAACTTGGTTGTAATGTTTTTGGTAGAAATAACTTGATACTAAAAGGAAATATGTCTATGTGTTTGAAAAGGAAGGTTTTTAATAAATGTGTTTTACCAGTTCCTACTTATGTATCTGAGACTTGTACACTTAATAAAAAGCAATACAGAGACTGCAGACTCCTCAAAAAAGTACAGAGAGATGCATGTTGGGAATAACAAGAAGAGATCGAAAACACAATTTATGGATAAGAAAACAAACAGGTGTTACTGACCTTATTGAAAAAATTAAAAGACTGAAGTGGATCTGGACTGGACATATTGCTAGAAGAGATAATAATATATGGACAACTAAAATCTTAAACTGGATTCCGAGAGATTTTAAAAGACCCAGAAAGATACCACATGTGAGATGGATGGATGGATGAAATAATAAAGAGTGCAGGGGGGATGGGGAAAAGAGAAGCTAAAGACTGGAGAATATGGATTAAACTTGGAGAGCCCTTCATCCTGCATTGGATTGATGATTGATGATGATGATGTTGATTTATGATTAAGATTCATAATAAATAAAATGTGAAAGAACATTTTGGAGATTGTTGAAGTAACAGACAAAATAGCAAGATTAATTATTCAACATAATGAAAGATATCAAATGCAGATAAAGTTTTCATTGTGATAAAGAAGTATAGACTTTTATATGGATGTACAAAAGGCTTTTGACCAGATCAAAAAAATATTTTAAAATTGTTATGGGAGACTTTAATTTTAAAACTAGTAAACAATTGAAAGATGAAAGTTCTGTGGGTAATTTTGCTTATTGTGTTAAAAATGAGTGAAAAAATGTTAAACAGCATTGGACAAGAAGAATCTAAATGAAGTTACAGTAGAATTGGATTGTAATTTCATTAACAGAAAATATGTATTTCAATACTGTATTTTTCATAATAAATGGAATGCATGAAGTAATCATCAATTAGTGAGGTGTAAGATATGTGTTAATGTAAAACCAGTGAAACAAAAAATGATTTTAAAAAACAGTATTAACAGTTGATATTTCTAATCATCAGAAATATTCCAAGAAATTTAAATTAGAACTTACAAATTATTTTAAAATATTACCAGATTTTCATGATATTTCAGATTTGAATAAAATCAATAGGAAATAATCAATGCTTATTAACAACTGCACCAAAAATAGCTATACAAAAATCAGCGATTGACCAGTAACATTTCTGCTAAGATGACAATTTATGAAGAAAAGAAGGAATATGAAAATATATAAAATGATCAATTAAGGAAGATTGAATATTTAACATCTTATAAATTTGTACAAAAAATTGTTAATAATGTTGTAATAAAATATAATTGTGAATTAATAAAGAAAGCATAAAAGAGAATAAAAATATCAAAAATGTAAAACAGCATCTTGTTCTGGGTAGGAAACTTATTTCTACAATAAGAAGAAATGATGGAACTATTACTAAAAAAAGATATGTTATTAATTTTAAAGAATAAAAAAATTATTCCCTGTACTTATTACAGCTTTTGAATTGCCCAGAATTTTATGAAGAAGAGAAAAGTTTCAGATAATAATGGAATTATAATTAATATCTTAGAAAAAGCAGGTAAAGAAATTGGAAATTGTTGGCAAAGTTATATACCAAATGTCTAAATGATATGTGCCAGATGATTGGAAGAATACATTACTAATCTTAACATTTTAAAAAGTGTTAAAGAATATATTACAAATTAGAGACCTATCAGTTTTTTATTAGTTCTATACAAAGATTTTTATCAACATAATTACTACTTGTCTTCAACGAACTTTGGATTCTAACCAACCAAAAGAAGAAGCAGGATAATTAAAGTAGTTTTTGTACAGTGGATCATATTGAGAGACATTATAGAAAGGATCAATGAATATGAGTTGCTATTATGTTTTGGATTTATACATTATGAAAAGGCATTTGATTCTATAAGAATTTGTCAGGGGTTAAAGCATTGAATCATCAGTATATAGATCCACAACAGTATTATATTCTGAAAAATATTTATTAAAATTTAACAGAAATGATTAGATGGCTAGTGATATCAGGAAATTTAACATTAAGAAAGGTGTATGTCTCCATATTTCCGAAACTTTTTATCTCAGTTTTGCAAGAAATATTTTGTGGATTAAAATGGGAAGCTAAGGCAGGAAAAGTAAATGGAGATTATTTAAGTCATCTAGATGATGCACGTGTAATTGTTTATGCAAATAATACTTCAGAACTTTAGGAAATGGTGTCAGAGTTATCAGCTGAAAGTAACAATTTAGAACTAAAGGTAAATATTAAAATGACTAAAGTAATGTTTAATGGACTTTCTCAAAAAAAAGAAAATAAAAATTGATAATAATGACTTACAAGAAGTTAACAATCATTAATACTTTTGTCAGATTATTAATACAGATGCAAACACAATAGATTAAATTAATCATATAATTAAACTTGGAAGAAGTTATTTTGATAGAAATAACTTAATATTAAAATAAAAAAAGTATATGGGTTTGGAAACAAAGGTTTATAATGAATACATTTGTCAGTTATTACTTATGGATCTGAGATTTGGATGCTTAATAGAAGAGCAGTACATAGACTTCAGATCATTCAATAAGGTATGGAGAGACAAAAAAGGATCAAAATGAATTATGTGGGTAAGAGAATAAATAGGTGTGACCAACATCAATGGATTGACATATTTCCAGAAGAGATGACATTGATGGACAGTTGAAATCTTAAATTGAATTCTAAGAGGTTATAAAAGTTCTAGAAGACACCACATATGAGATGGATAAATGTGATAAAGAAGTATTCTATGGTGATATGGAGAAGTGAGACTAGAGATTGAACAATTTGGAATAAACTTAAGAAACTTTTATCTTGATGCTGATTAATAATGGATGGAATTTATAATGATAATCATTATTATTTTGCTTAATGATAATTCTAGTTTTATATGACTTTTATTCTCAAAATTTAAAATATATTTTTTAAATAAGTATTGAATATTTATATTTTCTTCTACTAATATGTCTGCATTGATTATATTAATACAAATATAAACAATACTATTCTCTTTACACAATGTAAATACAATATTTTATTACTTTAAATTTCCAAAAATAATTGATAGTTTTGACTGTCCAACAGTTTTTTTCAGGACTATAACATGCACTATATATATATATCATTGTTAACTGGAGGTTGCCTTGACAACAGTTTAAAATTGTTGATTGATATTGATATTGGGATTGTCTAAGTGTTAACTGGTTTTTAGTGATATATATATAGCCTATCATAAGAAAAAATTTTGGTAAGATTGGCTGTCATATAAGCATTTTTAAAACGCATCTGTCAAAAGTTTCAGCCTTTCACATTATTATAATAGATTACTTATATATTTATTATGTATGTTATAGCAATCAAAACTGTCCTCTATTTTTGGAAGTTTGTGATATTGCTTTACAATCTCTAAAAAGTGGGCTGTTTAAATATTATTACATAAATTTGCATACATTACTGTGATATCTACTATTAGTGAAAAGAGCTTGAATAAGGAAACATCTGAACTGAAAAGCATCCAAGTTACAGAACACAACATCCCACAAATTCTACTCCTAAAACATACATATAAACAAACCAGAATGACTCTTGTGGAATATATTCGTATTAAGCGAGCACGCAATTATCTGGAACAACAAGATTGTTGGACTCCAGGTTATATCAGATGGGCCCTCGGGTCAGGAAAAAGAAATCACACACCCTCCTCTTTGTGCCTTGATGGTATTACTTACTCTGGCATCAGTTTGCTTAACAAAATTAGGGATTATTATTCCACCAAACTGCAGCCCATTGGAACTGTTACCAGACGACACAAATTTGTGAAAGACTCAAATAACTCTCACAGCATTACTGAAGCTGATATCATCTCCAAAATTAAAAGCCTGCTTGAACACACTCATCCCGGCATTCTGCTTCCCAAAGAGCAAGTGCTTCCCACTGATAGACCACCACCTCAGAGGTTCACTCCCATCTGGCTTCAAATACAGATCTCATACATTTTTACGCACATAGCACCTTCCGCGACCATGTTCAATTCAAAAATAACCTATTGGGAAGCCTTCAACCTATCCAACTCAAATACCCAGAAGGCACACACTTACCTCCCCATCGACATAAACAAACTGCGCAAACTAGCCCGTAGATTGAAACTAGCACCTAAACACACAGACTTCCTTCTCAAAATTAACCTTGGTAGCCTCTCCACTGCTATATTTCTTAATAGAAGAGGCTTCCGCATAGATCCCATATGTTGTCTCTGTCTTTCCAGCCCAGAAGATATGGACCATATCCTTTACCTTTGTCCGGTCTGGCAAGGACTAAGACAAAACTTCCAGAAACACATTGATAATAATGGTCCAAATCTAACATCTCTTGAAGGGGTTTTAAATAGAGGCATTTTCGCTGAAATCAGGCTTGCCACCTACATAAACTTTGCCATCTGGTTGACCAGATGCAAGGTGATTTTTCAAAAATTACCGCTTAACGAAATCAATAACTGCTTCCTCAGCATAATTAAAAATATACAAGAAACAGACAAGAGAGAGGCCGATCCATACCTGGCCATACTAACCTGGGAATTCACAACTGGTCTAAACAGCACCTCTCCAACCAACCCCTAAATAATTTATATGAAAATATCTATTATGATTTAATATCTTATTATGATTTAATAAAACCCTCCAACCATAACTTGCCAAAACAGAGTTTACTAACAAAGGTATTTCGTTATAGACTAGATGAATAATATTCACCTTGCATCCACAGGCTAAGTTCTTCATTATCATTCATTTTATATTCTACTGACTTTTGGATCATTTCTTCTTTGTAGAATTCCCGAAAGTGCTTAGCTTATTTATTGTTATACAGCTTCATTAATTGTATATAAAACGCAAGCTTAGAATTGTATTTTTATAAATGGTTCACACTGTTTGATTATATTATGCAAAAATATTTCAATCTCTGAATAATTACTTAACCAACTGCGCGCGCATAAACAAAAGTATTCCTTGGTCATTCACAAATCTGAAATATGTTTAATCATTTATTATAACATTTGATATTTGTTTTAAATAAGTAAATGAATGATTTATTATTTGAGAGTTTATTTGAAATTTGAGCTCTGGAAGTATTCAGATAGGATTGCAATCAACAATCCCTGATCTCTCCCGCTAAGCTATTACATTAAGATGTGCTGCAAGTATCAAAATAAAGATTTCCATTAATAAAACTAAATGCATATTTGAAATTTAATATTTATTTTGCATCATGATAATAAAGTATTAATTTATTTGTAAAACCATTTTTTTTTAAATCTAGAACATGTTTTACATTTCAAATATTAGCCCTCTTTTCAGGTACTCTTCCTCCTTTTATATTCATTTTTTACTTTATTGTTTTTAAGTATTATTCAAGATAATTGAATAGGACTAAATTTTTTATGAAAATTCTCATAATATCAATTCTATCCTTGAATTAATTTTGACAACTGGAGTGTATGTTTAAACACCCATATTTCCATACTTTAATTATATACGCATCGATACTGATTCAATTCTTTTATACCTTAAATGCAAGTTTGTGTGAAAATATATGTTCAACATTTTTTTCCCCTTTTTCTTGTTTTTCTCGAGTTCTCTGGTCCTCCAAATGATTCGAGCCACTGCAGAATCAATGGTTATTCACAAAGATCTGCCTTTCTTTTTCATAAAAATCCGATATACTGTCTCTACTAAGATAACTGACTACATATATATGGCATATGTAGATATTGTATATTAATCTAACGAGCATATATATATAGGGCATATGTAGCTAATGTAAGTTTATATATTCTACCGTAAACATATTATGCTTGTATAATAAAATGTAAATAAGTGACTAAATATCATGAGAGACTTTTTAAAGTTTTATAGCTTTCCTCGCTTCACTTCTAATAACAGTTTTATACGAAAATGTAGAGCTTTTCTATTGAGTTCATATTTTTCTGAATCCTCTATTTCATTTTTTTTGTCCTTGATAATATTAATAAATTGTTCCCTGGTCTCTTTTTTAGACATTCAAAATGCTTCACATATTTTGATAAATAAATGAATGCTCCCTGAAGCGATTATATTAATCCGTTCCCTCAACTCATGAATCTGCAAAAGAAAGCTCAGATCAATAGTTCTCAAAGTATTCCGCTGTTGTACGGGTTTTTAAGAAAGAAACGTTCATCTGATAATACAGCCTCGTTTTGAAACTAAACACTATTTTTTCTCTCGTCTTAACTTTATAGTTTCTCAACTTCATCTCCCTCCCCCCTTTTTCTCTAAGCTTTTATGACATCATTAGATTTCTTCTGTGTAAAGAAAATTATTGTTCAAAGCTACATAGAAGATGAAAAAATAAATCTATTTTTTTTGTTGTTGTTTTAATTTTCTTTTAGTTATTTGCTTTTATGTTTTTACAATGGAAGATATTTTGTCTTAAAATAAAAATTTGATAAAAGATTTCAATGTATATGTATATGTTATTGTATATAATCAAATAGTTAAATGTCCTTAAAGTAGGAACTGCGATCTCTCAGAGATTATATAAAGGAAAAGTTTTAGGCTCGTAGAAAATTTTGAAAAATAACAATTTTGATAGGGTTAATGGAGTTGGAAATCAATCTTGTGAAAAGCTAAGTTATGGACTGTTACAGTTTTTAACATCAGCTAATAAAGACAAAAACCGTTCTAGTCTTCAAAGCGTAGAAGTTGCTAGGAAACCCACATTAACGCAAATTTTGACAATATTTAATTTATGAAGAAGTCCACACATCTTATTAAAGACTTTTATACACCGGTTTTATTAAATGCGTTTACAGCATGCTTAATTATACTTTGACATTTTTTAAAGGTGTAACTTTTTTTTTTGTAAAAGTATATTATTTTGTCTACAACAAATGTTTTGTTGTCAAGCATTGGTGGTCGAGAGGTCAGCGACAGCTGCTTTACAAGCAGTTGTCCCAAGATAGCGGGTTCGCTTCCCGGCTGATGCTATTATGACACATGAGAAAACAAATGTTTTGTTTAAAGTTCAAAATATGTGTTCTTCTATATAAAAGAAAGATTGCATCTTGACTTTTCACAGATTCTCTTACTGTATATCCTTCAAGAATGTGAGGTCAAAGTTTTAAATATACAGTCAAGCGTTGGTGGACTAGCGGTTAGCATAGCTTTCTTCCAAGTAGCTGGCCTGGGTTTGCTTCCGGTCAATGCTTTGACACATATATATAAAGTTTTAAATATATCTAAAAGTCACGTGATAAAAGACCAAAGAATGTGTTGAATTTATGATACTGCATACTTGATTAAATGTATTCATCTCTGATCTTTCAAGAACAGAGTGCAGGAAAATCATCTATGCTAATAACATTGCTTTGGCTTCAAAGCTAAGATTGTTTCCTAAAATAGTAAAAGCACAATCTGGATTTTATTCCTAATCCAAAAAGACAGTATACTCATTCTATTACTATTTGTACAACAGAAAGCATATTGTTCTTTGGAAAATCTGTTTTTTACTGGTTAGAGCTGCAATGCAAATGTTTTATGGTCAACTGTGTTAGCACTAGAATGTTCTAATAGTAAACATTGTCTCTGTTTGGAGAAAAACTTACTGGATATTCAGTAAATATTACTATGAAAAATATCACTGCCATATTTAAATCTAGTCTTTGAAGTGGCTTCCTATTCCTTTATATATTCCTACATCATACATTAGAAAAAAATGTTATGGATAAAAAGCTGTTTAGAAGATCAAATTAGCCAATAACTCAGGATGTATCTCAAATCAAAATTCCCTGTTTGGATGCTGATTGAAGAATGGCATAAAAAATATAATACTTTTACAGTTCTAAATAAATATGCTGTTACTGGTTATACATATACAAAAATAAGCCATGAAACACAAGTTTATGATTGTTGAATAAATGGTTATAGTAGTAGAATTGAAGGATTTAATAAAGCCATTATAAATCTATTTCCTGTTAAAAAAATTTTGCAGGTTCCATGGTTAAATTTTGTTAATAGTTATGTTGCCTGAAAGCAAGTCAACATGCTAAATAAAAATGCTATCAGAATTATATGTAATATTAAATGAATTAAAAAAAATGTATTTGAACTAAGATTGGTGTGAAAATCTCTAAACTAATAAATGAATAGTAATAAACATTATTGTTTTTGCATTAAGAAGAGATTGAAAATGCAATATATGTGTAAGAGAACAAACAGATGTTACTGACCTCATTGAAAAAATTAAAAGACTGAAGTGGAGTTGAGCTGGACAGATTGATAGAAGATATGATAATAGATGGACAGTTGAAATCTTAAACTGGATTCCAAGAAATTGTAAAAGACCCAGAAAGAGATCACATGTGAGATGGATGGATGAAATAAGAAAGTGTGCAGGGGTGTTGTGGAGAAAAGAAATTAAAGATCAGAGAGGATAGATTGAACTTGGAGAGACCTTTGTCCTGCAGTGTATTGATAATGGTTGATGATGATGATCAAAAATGTATGTTCTAGAAGATTGTGCAAAATAAAAAAAATATATTTCATATTAATTAATAATAAGCAATCTTTCTAAATCATATGTATATAAATCTAAATTTTAAGTATATACCAAACCAGAAAAGATTAGGTTTGACTCTATATAAAATCAGAAGTGACTCACTTTTTGTCATTTTGCAAAAAAGTAGTGGAAGAAAATAAAACTATCAAAATATAAAACATATTTAGAACATGACAATGAAAATCTTCCATTTTAATAATAAAAAAACAGGCTTGAAGCAGATTTTATGCATATACTGTGAAATATAACACACATATTAATGTCATTACAAATTGATTTTATTATTTGGACTTTTTGAAGTTGAATTAGATAAATCTATAAAAGTGGTAAAAATTACTGTAAATTTAATCTTTAAAATAAAAAATATACTATATGAACAAAAAAAGAAAAGAAATCAAAAATTAGATTTAAAAAAATAGAATAGAATAGATAGAAAAGACAAATGTAAAAAGAATAAAGGTCTTATGAAGGAATTGAATGGAATATTTAATTGAGCAGTCACATATGTAAGAAGCAACAATATAACAATAGTTGTGAAAACATTAGATCAAGCAAAATAAAATGACTATTCAGATCAACTATATCATAAAAACATCACATTTAATAAAGTTAGCAACATAAAGAAAATTTGTCTTAATAACTTTACCAAAAGATAATTAAATGTGTAAATAAAAGAAATAGATAAATAGATAAGTAGTTAATGTATATCTATTTTAGATAAGTAGGTAATTAGATAGGAAGAAAGGCAGGTAGGTAAACAAAAGGTAGATGAATATATAGGTATGAGAATAAGTAGAATGAAGATGAAAAGGAATGTAACACAGAAAAATTGGTATATAAATAGATAGATAAGTAGATACATTTATGCAAATGCAGTGATGAAAGAATAGATGTGTAAAAGCGTAAATGGTTGGAAGTGTAAAATAGATAACAAATAAAAAGTTAAAAATACACGTTATATAAATAAATAAATCAAATAAATAAATAGATAGGTAAACAGAAAAACAGTAACATTGATGGAAGTGAGCAAAGGTAGGGAGGAGATAGTTAGATAGTAGATAGATAGGTAAATGGAAAGATACATCAATGGACAAATACATTGATAGGACAAATAGACAGATAGACAAACAGATAAAATATAGCTAAATAAATATATACATGCAAAAATACATATATATAATTGGATAAATAGAGAGAGAGACAACTGGATAAGAAGTTAGATAAATAGATATATGGATAAATAGATAATAATTCAAACAAATAAAGGGATAGATAATTAGATGGGTAAACAGATATACAATCAGATAGGCATTTGGACATATGTATAGATAGATAACTAGTTGGTTGACACATTGATAGGACAAATAGACAGATAGACAAACAGATAAAATATAGCTAAATAAATATATACATGCAAAAATACATATATATAATTGGATAAATAGAGAGAGAGACAACTGGATAAGAAGTTAGATAAATAGATATATGGATAAATAGATAATAATTCAAACAAATAAAGGGATAGATAATTAGATGGGTAAACAGATATACAATCAGATAGGCATTTGAACATATGTATAGATAGATAACTAGTTGGTTGATAAATAAAGATAGGAAAATATTCAGACAGAAAGGTAAGTAAATAGGTAGATGGATGGATGGATAGATAAGCAGATAGATGAATGGATAAATAAATAATTAGATAAGGAAATATGTAGCTATAAAGATAGAAAGGTTAAGAGACAGATAAAAGATAAATAGGTAAATGGAAGGAAGGACATAATACATGGTCAGTTAGATACAATGATCTTGTATTGGACAGAGTGGCAAGATTAGTTATACAACTTAATAGCAGATACCAAATGCATATAATTTAGGTTTATGCCCCAACAAGTTCTCATAGTGATGAAGTAGTAGAAGATTTTTATATGGATGTACAAAAGGCTTTTGATCAGAGTAAACAACATTTTAAAATTGTTATGGGAGACTTTAATGCTAGTAATGGTAAACAAATAAGAGATGAAAGTGCTGTAGGTATTTTTGGTTATGGTAATAGAAATGAGAGAGGACATAGACTTGTGGAGTTTGCAGAAAAAGAAAAACTTTATATTATGATTTTTTTTTTTTTTGAGAAAAAGGTTAAAAGGAAATGGACATGGAAGCATCCAAATGAAAGTACAGCAGGCTTGGATTATATTTTGACTAACAGAAAATACATATTTCAAGATTGTAATGTTCTTAATAAATTTAACACAGGAAGTGATCATCGATTAGTAAGATGTAAGATACATGTTAATGCAAAACTAGAGAGACAAAAATTATTAAGAAAAACAATATTTACAGTTGATATTCCTAATCTTCAGAAACATTCTAATGAATTTAAATTAGAACTTACAAATCGGTTTTAAGTATTAGTAGATTTCGAACATGATTCAGATTTGAATGAAATTAATATGAAAATAACTGTTACACTTATAAAAACTGCAACAAAAACAGCTGGTAGAAACAAGCAGCAATTAAACAATAAAATTTCTACTGAGACTCGAGAATTAATGAAGAAAAGAAGGAATTTGAAGATATACAAAAACGATGCATTTAAAAAAGTGAATATCTTGAATTTAATAAAATGGTTATGAGAAAGTATAACTGTGAACTAGCAAGGAAAGCTGTTGATGAAAATAAAAATCTCAAGAATGTAAAACAATATTTTGGTATTGGTAGGAAATTTATATCTGCAATAAGAAAAAAAAGATGGATTTATTACTAAAAAGAGAGATGACATCATGAAATGGGTAGAAGACTTTTATCGAGAATTATATAATAATAAAGAACAAGTACCTCCTATATCTATTACATCTTCTGAATTGCCCAGAATTTTAAATGAAGAAGTGAGACATGCAATTAAATGTATGAAGAAAGGAAAGGTTCCAGATAATGATGGAATTATAATTGATGTATTAAAAGAAGCAGGTGAAGAAATAGAATTTTTTTTAGCAAAGTTATATACCAAATGTCTAAATGATAAAGATGCACCAGATGATTGGAAGAATGCAGTAATAATATTAATATTTAAAAAAGGTGATAAAGAAGATATTAGAAATTACAGACCTATCAGCCTTTTATCACTTTTATATAAAATTTTTATCAAGATAATTACAATTCATCTACAGAGAACATTGGATTTCCACCAACCAAGAGAACAAGCTGGATTTATAAATGGTTTTAATACAGCAGATCCTATCCAGATATTGAGAGAAGTTATAGAAAGGGCAAATGAATATGAGTTGTCATTATCTTTTGGATTTGTAGATTATGAAAAGGCATTTGATTCTATAAACATTTCTTCTGTGGTTAAAGCATTGGATCATCAAGGTATAGATCCAGGATATTGTCATATTTTAAAGAATATTTATAAAAATGCATCAGCAACAATTAGATTACATAATGATACTGGGAAAGTCAACATTGAGAAGGGTGTAAGACAAGGTGACACCATATCTCCAAAAAATTTTACAGCAGTGCTACAAGAAGTATTTTGTGGATTAAAATGGGAAACTAAAGGAGTGAAAGTAAATGGAGATTATTTAAGTCATTTATATTTTGCAGATGATGTAATTGTTTTTGCAAATAATGCTTCAGAGCTGCAGGAAATGTTGCAGGAGTTATCATACGAAAGTAGGATTAAAGATAAATGTTAAAATGAGTAAAGTAATGTTTAATTGATTTGCTCAAAATATGAAAATAAAGATTGATTATGATGAATTAAAAGAAGTTAACAGTTACAAATACCTTGGCCCGATTATTAATATAGATTGAAACATAATGGATGAAATTAATCATAGAATTAAACTTGGTTGTGTTTGAAAAGGAAGGTTTTTAACAAATGTTTTTTACCATGTTCTTACTTATGGATCTGAGACTTGGACACTTAATAGAAGAGCAATACAAAGACTTCAGACCACTCAAAGAAGTATGGAGAGATGCATGTTGGGTGTAACAAGAAGAGATTGAAAATGCAATGTATGGCTAAGAGAATAAACTGATGTTACTGACCTTATTGAAAAAGTTAAAAGATTGAAGTGGAGTTGGGCTGGACATATTGCTAGAAGAGATGATAATAGATGAAATCTTAAACTGGATTCCAAGAGATTGTAAAAGACTCAGAAAAAGACCACATGTGAGATGGATGGATGAAATGAAAAAGTGTACAGGGGTGATGTGGAGTAGAGAAGCTAAAGATCGGAGAAGATGGATTGAACTTGGAGGGACCTCCATCCTGCAGTGGATTGATAATGGTTGTTGTTGATGATGATGATGGTACATATATACATCCATACATATATACATATTTACACATGCTGAAGGCAATATTTATTCTACTTATTGAAAAGTTATTGCTGAGTATTTAATACAGTGAAGAGCTATAAATAAGCAAAGGATTAAAGTCTTACAAAAACAAAGTGTAACAACATAATAAGTTAAAGATATAAAATATACAATTAAGATGACAATCATGCAACATATAAATACAAAGATGGTACTATGGTTTTTTTTTTTCAAAAGAATAAACTTTTAAGATAATATTACTGTTTCTGATGATGATAAAGAATGGCTTTTTATATATAAAATCAAGTATTAGTAAATAAAAGATTTTATTCCTAAGGTTTTCTTTAGATATGTTCGTCTGGTATTTTTTCATATTACTTAAAACCTTTATAATTTCATATATTTTATTTATCCTCTTCCAATCTTTTGTAATGCAATGTAATGTCACTATGTCGTCTCAAAAACAATCCATAATGAAAATAAGAAGAATGTGTCTTCGAAGTTTACAATGTCCTCACACATTAGAACTTAAAAAAGACAAGTTGAATTTTAAAAACTTTATTGGGAAAATGTGAAATTGTTTTAGAGACTGAATAATGACATGTATATAAAACTTTAAGAGCTAATGAATTCTAATATTGCTGCCTATCTTAAATTTAATTAAATATCTGATATTACGATATGATCTAAAAATATTAAGCAGACAAAAATAGAACCACTTTTGTCTACTTTCTGAGTTCTTATCAGAAAAGCATGTGTGGCCAGTGGCACTTATGAGATTCAGTGTTAGATTTATAAGAATTTTTTTTTACAAATGGATTGAAATGGATTCTAATTAATATACACATGGGAGAATTTCAAAGTATTTATTTTAATACCCGTATGAATTTTCAATTCATCATAAATATGTAATTGTATAATCAAAGACATCAATTAATATATAATAATTGTAGAACTCTATTATGTTCTATTTTTATATGCTTATGTGATTGGATGATATGAGATTTTTATTTAATAAAGTAAAGAAGGGCTCCCCTCTTTTTTCTTCTAAAGCGTAAACTTGTAGTTAAGACCTGTAGAGGTCCCTACTTTCGCATTTTCAAGTGCTGTGCATTAAATAAATTTATAATTACAACTTTTTATCGTAATAGATTTGTAACTATAAGATCGTTAAAATTATTAAATATTGCTTGTATATTTTACATAGAATTTCAAAGTACTTTATTTATGAATATTATTTTTTATGATAGTTAAATTAAATGGGTAATAAATATGCAATAGTTTTAGAAACTAATGAAATCTACTATTGTTTATAATATTTAATTAGTCATCTCATTTCCATTACCATCTAACTGCCTAAGCATACAAAAATGGAACTAAAACTATCCAAACATTACATGATCCACCATTTCATATGCTAACACATGCAAAAATATTCCTGCATCCATTACAAAGACACTACTGTACGCAGAGTCTGGAACTCTTATTAAACTGGAACTATTTGTTTGATTTCTAAAATTATTTCATATTAATTAATGCCTTATAATATTGCTGCACATTTATGATGAATTGGAAATTTTTAAGAGTATTATTATAAATTCTATTCTAGGAATATTATTTAAGGCCAATTTGAATCTGACCATAGAAATATCTTCAAGAATTTGGTGTTGAATCTAATAAGAATTTGGGCAGCTATGTAATTGAATGTCTTCTTTTGCTTCATAGTTGACTATTTATAGGCAGGTTATTATAAAATAATTACAACTATGGAATTGTGATGTGTAGGAAAGTAGCATCTGTGTATACAAGATCAGATATTTCTAAGTATAGAAATCTATAAGCCTGGAAATCATATTTGGCAAGTTAAAGATTCTATCCTAAACTTTTTTCACTATGGAAAACTCATTTTACTCCATTTCATATGTTCATTTCAATCTTCTACTATCAAATTATTCTAGTAAATCTGATAAAATCCAATTTAGCTATTTTTTTACTTTTGTCATTTTTATTTTTCTCTCACTTTTCTTACAACTTAGCATATTTTTTCTTCATTCTATTACATTCTTAAAATAAACACTTTATATTCATTCATTTTCACACACAGACTCACATATAATCCAAATAGTTTTTAATTTCAATTTCTAAATATTTACAGCTTCTGTACTTATCCCAAATCACATCAAGCATTTTTTAATGTTAACATTATACTCTTTCATACATTATATTTGTTTGTGTATATATATATATGAAAAACATATATATATATATATATATATATATATTGGAAAGTCACAATATATATATATATATATATATATTGGAAAGTCACATGTTAAGAGTAATCAGAAGAGACTGGAAATAAAATACATGGGTAAGAGGACCAACAGGTGTTACTGCTATCATTGAAAGAATTAAAAGATTGAAATGGGGTTGGGTTGGACATATTACTAGAAGAGATGATACTTGGTGGA
Organism: Epiperipatus broadwayi; assembly: GCA_028023455.1. Taxonomy (NCBI): domain Eukaryota; kingdom Metazoa; phylum Onychophora; class Udeonychophora; order Euonychophora; family Peripatidae; genus Epiperipatus; species Epiperipatus broadwayi. Next base: position 3,941 of record JAQFVV010002038.1, on the reverse strand, counting down.
CAATTGAAATCTTAAACTGGATTACAAGAAATTGTAAAAGACCCAGAAAGTGATCACATGTAAGATGTATGAATGAAATAAGGAAGTGTGCAGGGATGATTTAGAAAAAAGAGGCTAGGATCATAGAAAATGGAGTGTACTTGGAAGGACCATCATTCTGCAGTGGATTTATAATGGTTGACGATGATATATATATATATATATATATATATATATATATATATAAACTGCTTTTTAATTAATGTTACTTTTTCTCTGGTTCTTTTTCTTACTTTCCTTTCTTTTAAAATTACAGATTTGCAATATAATATTTATACAGCTTTTCAATTACTATCTAAAAATATGAGACCATTTTTATGTATTTAAAGTAAGAATTATTTTACTGATATCATCATTATCATTTTCAATCATTATCATTACAATGGAGGATGAAGATCTTTCCACATTTAATTTACTTTCTCTAATCTCTTATCTTTTTTCTCCACTTAACACCACCAAACTTTTTATTTCATTAATCCATTTCACATGAAATCTATTTTTAAGTCTGTTACAATCTCTTCCAATTCACTTAAAACTTCAATTAATCATCTATTATTCTTCTAGCAATGTGTCTAACCTAGTTTCTTGTCAGCCTCTTAATTCTTTCAGTGATGTCAGTGATACTTATTTGTTCTCTTATTCATGTGCAGTGTGTTTCATTTTGGATATCTTCTTACTATTAACATACATCACCACATACTTTTCTGAGTAGTTTGAAGTCTCCATATTGTTCTTTTGTTAAGTGTTAATTCTCATATCTTTAAGTAAGAACTGGTTATATATATATATATATATATATATATATATATATATATATATATATATATATATATATATATATATATATATATATATATATATATATTTAAAACTTTTCTTTTCAAACATATCAGCATATTTCCTTTTAATAATAAATTATTTCTAAAACATATAATCTTAATATCATCTATGTTCTTTATTAGTTTTTACAATACTTTTTTACAATCCACTATTGACAGTTTTGATTTCCTCAGCAATCTTCTTCAGAACTATAACAAACACAATACAAATACATGAATACAAATACACATGAACATATGATTTTACATTTTATATATAAGAGAGAATATATGCATATATAAAATGTAAAATTATAAGATTAATACATATTTGTATTAATGCACTTGTATTGTATTTGTTATAGTTCTGAAGAAGATTATATATAATATGTAAAATGACATATTCATGTATATTTGTATTCATGTATTTGTATTGTGTTTGTTATAGTTCTGAAGAATATTGTTGGGGTAATCAAAACTATCAATAGTGGATTGTAAAAAAAGCATTGCAAAAAGTAATAGATAACATAAATGATATTAATATTATATGGATTTGGCAATGCAATAAGAAAGATAAAGTTATTTCTAAAACAATATCATTCCATTATTATTTTCCCCTCTTATGTTTTCATTTATTTAATAATATGTCATTACAGTTGTTAGATTTTTCCAATTCATCATTATCAAACTTTATTTTCCTTTATTAGAAAATTCATTAAACATTATTTTAGTATTTTTAGCATTTATCTTTAATCCTGCTTTCCCACTTTCATAAGATAACACTTGTTTTGTGAAGCTTTAACGCTTTGTTTTCTGAACAACCACACTGTTTGCAAAATCTAAATGATGTGAATAACTTTCTTTTGCTTTTAGACCTTTAGCTCCCCACTTTAATCCATAACTTCTATCTAGTAAACTCTATAAAAATTTTGGACATATGAAATGATTCTCTTGTATACACATCTCTTCTTAGTAAATGTAATCTAACCACTGCAATTGCCTATTTGATAAATATTCTTGAAAATATAATATTCTGGGTCTAATTTTGATGATTAAATGCTTTAATTACTTAACAAATACTTATAAAATCACATGCCTTTTCAATATCTACAAATCCAAAACATAATGATTATTCATATTCATGGATTCTTTTCATAACTTCTCTCAATACATGGATGTGATCCATTCAGCTAAATCCAGCTTGTACATGAGGCTGGTTAGAATCTAAAATTATCTATAAACACATTTCATTATCCTAATATATATTTTGTATATAATTGATAGATGTCCCATAAACTGCAATTTATATTATTTTTTTTTATCAAATATCAATATAATTATTGGATTCTTTCCACTAACTAGTGCAATTTGTTGGTTTGACATTTAATATATAGTTATTTTGACAGTAGCTACTAATAAGAAATCCATAATAATTCCATCATTTTCTTAAGCCTTTCTGTCTTCATTGATTTAATCTCATGTCTCATCTCTTCATTTAATATACTTGGAAATTCAGATATAATAATTCTAGAGCAAACTTAATTTTCTTATTTTTTATTATTATACAATTCTACATATTTCATGATGACATATCTTTCTTTATTAATTTTTTTTATTGTTGAAACAACTTTTTTTCACAAAGCTAAAATGTATATTTTTGAGACCTATATTTTCTTTTATATCTTCTGTGACAATTTATATTTATGTTATCCCATATCTTTCTTAGCTTTTTTTATATTATTATCCACAATTATAAATTTGGTTTAGTAGATTATTTTTAATAATTTTCATGTTCCTTTTTTTATATATATTATTGTGTCTTAACATAAAATTTACTGTTAAATTGCTTTATTTTCATATTGGCGATCTTTCTTTCAGTTTTTAATACGGTAGGAATCAGCTTTTTTTTATTAAATTCACTCAAGTCTAAATGATGTTCTACATGTGAAAACAATTTGAAGATTTTAATTTAAATTTGAAGAATTTCTGAAGACAATTTATATAAACTATTAATACTGTCTTTTTTAATAGTTTTCATTTTTCTACATTCCATTAACATGTGTTTTATATCTCACTAATTGATTATCACTTCTATTGTTAAATCTATTACAATCTTTTCACTCTTGAAGTATATATTTTTGTTAGTCAAAATATAATCCAATTCTTATATATGTTCAAGTGAATACTTGGGTGTGCATTTTTGTTTAATATTTTTCTCAAAGAAGCAATTCATAATATACACCCCCCCCAAACTCCACAACCCTCTGTGCTTTTTATTTCTGCCTTCATAATCAAATTTATCCATAGCACTTTCATCCTTCAATCATTTACCAATTTTGGCATTAATTTCCCCTGTGGCAATTTTAAAATGCTGTTTGATCTCACCAAAAGCCTTCTGTATATTCATACAAAAATCCTCTATTTCTTCATCACAATGTCAACTTGCTGTGGTATAAATCTAATTTTTTGCATTTGGTAGGTTCGATTAAATTTAATAAAAAAATCTTGCCACTTTGTCTAATATACCATCAGTCTCAACAATGTTACTATTCTCCTTTTTATTTATAATGAATCCCATTCCACGTGTGTTTAATATATTTGTATTTTTGTAATAAAGCAAATATCCATTTTTCAAATCAAGTGTTTTTTACAACTTTTCTTCTAACTTCACAAAGTTTAATAATGTCCTATTTAAAATTAAGTAGTTCTTATTCAAATTCATGAAATCTCCCAACATCATTAAATCAAAGTATGAGTTAGCAATCAAAAAAATCTTAGCATTTTTTGCCTTCACCTGTCAATTACTGCCTTTGCTGGTGACATTAAAGTCTCCTGGGTATCATGGCCTATTATTATTATTATAAATATCTAGAAAATATCATTCATCCTGTCTTGAATGAAACTCTTCTGGTATTTCAATTAAGCCTTAATAAACAACTGAGGAAAAAAACATTGATATTAAAATTAAATGTGAAATACCAATAAACTGACAATGAAGGCTGATGTATAACTATGTTTATTGACTATATAAATAATCACACAGTAGTAAGATTTGCAATGACATGAATGGTACTTTAACCCGAC
>JAQFVV010002037.1:0-37045 GCA_028023455.1 Epiperipatus broadwayi | reverse complement strand
TATATAGTGATTATTTTCATACAGTCTCTTAATAAGATTCACTAAAGCTCCATTCATTCCCAAATTTGCTAAACTTACCCATAATCTATTTCTATTTACTCTATCGTATGACTTTTCTATATCTATAAAGACCATATATAACTATCTACCTGTATTCCTACTCATATCTATAAATTGTGTGGCTACAAATAAACTCTCTCCTATATGCCTCTCTGCCCTTGCATTTCTCCCACTATATTATTTTCTTCCAACGATTTTGCCTTCCTTCCAGCCACCATATATATAAAAACTTTATATAACACTGATGTTGCTACTATCGGTCTATAATTGTTTAAGTTTCTATGATCCTTACAATTTCCTTTAAATAGTAGCCTTATACTTGTATTATTCCAGCTATCTGGAAATTCTCTCTTGGGTGTCATCTTATTAAAACATGATAATAGACTTAATTTTGTTCTATTTTTTAAATTCATCAACATTTCTGCTAGCCATGCATCTAGACCTTTTGCCTTTCCACTTTTCAATTTCTTCTCTGCCTCATTCATTTCACTTTCTCTAAACTTAATATTTCCATTACTATAAGCGTTTAGGTTTGTTATTAATCTGTACTTCACATCTAATATCTTTTCTATATTCATTACTTACTTATTTAAGATTGCTTCTAATTCTTTTCTAGGGCTACACTCTTTTTTCTCATTATCTAGTAATATTATTTCTCTCCCCTATGTTCCTTCTTTTGATATATTTCCAATTTTTTTTAATCCTATCTCTTACACTTTTATTAATATCCTCCAATAATTTTACTATTTAATTTATTTTCTCTCTATAAATTATCTATTTTAGCTTGCTTTTTTTAAAAAATATTTTTCTCATTTAATATTAACATCTTTTTCATGTACCTTTGTTTTTAATAGCAGATTTATATTCTCTGCATGCTTTTTTTTCACTTTTATACTTTTACAAATTCTCACTTTTTTATTATTTTTATTCTTCTGAATATTCTCACCTAAAACTCTATTTGCCACTTTTTCTACTTTATCACACCAGTAATATTCATCCCCAACAAACTCTTCCATGATTTCTTCTACTTTTATTTTAAACTCTTCTAACTTATTTTTATCATTCCTTCTCCATCCACATCTTTTACTATTGTTTCTACTTTTATTACTATTTTCCATCACATTTTTAACCATTTCTATTATAAAGAAATTATGATCAATATTATATACTCTCTTTTCATTATCAAACACTTTAATTTTCCTTACTTTATTCATCCCCTCTTTCTCTATTAATACTTAATCTATTGTGTGAAATATATTATTTCTAGACCATATGTATTGTCCCTCATAAATATTTGATAAATTTTCAATGCTCACATTCACTCTGACATAAAATTTTTAAAGCTACCCATTCTTGTAATCCACGTCATCAATTTCTTCAATATACCCATTCATATCTCCTATAATCATTATTTTCTTCCCCTTTTCTTTGAAACTCTGTATATCCTTACTAGACATTTATATATACCACTGTTCCACTCCATTATAGTTTGACTATCTCCAGTGGCTATATTTACTATATTTACCATCCATTCTTGTGTTTGTAATCTTATCTCAAACCACAAATGTTCTTGACACTTAACAGTATTTAATTTTTTTTTGACATAACTCCTATGCCACCACTGCTTTTTTTTCTTTTCTATTTATAATCTGCTATATTAAGTCCATTGTATGTTCTTCTTCTTTTAAATATATTTCCACTACTGCTAATACCTCATGCTCTTCATTTTAACGGCTTCATTTAATTCCAGCCACTTTTTTAATCTCCTACCAACTTGCATATTCAAATATCCAATTTTAACAATTTCTTCTTTTCCTATTACCCTTTTATAAATTCTTTTGTTTTTTTCTTCCTTATTACATTTGTAATTAGCCTGTTTATCATTAATTTTACAGAGCCATTTTCTTTCTATATCTACATTTATATCCAAATCAGCTATCCTTTGTTTATTTCTTACATGTCATTCATTCTTTTTCTTTTTGATAATACTGCATTACTTATAAAAGGTATAATACTCCATCTATTCTTATAATTAAAGTAAATACTATTAGATATTGAGATGCTCACTATTCGATTTTTGATCAATCAATTAGCAATCATGATTTTAATCTTTTATTTACCTACTATTATACTTTTCATGATAGAAAATGCCAGTCTATCATGGTTTTTTAACTGCAGAAATTTAAAAACGTTATTTTGGTATTTAAGTTAGAAAAATGGGTTTTGCAAATTGATTCATTTTTTTTTATAATCAATTGTTATATAACCCCTGATGTGCACTCAATACCACAAATAAATTCACAATATTAAGCGAATGGGGACTGGGAGTTGGGCAAGAATCAAATACTAATTCTTTAAAACATGTTTTTTTCCTGTTACTTATTTATCAATAATGGGTTACAGAATACTGAAATTTATTGTTTTCAATTTATCAAATGAAAGATAATAGTTTATTTGTTGAGAGTAAAATATAATACATCCATGTTTATTTCACTGGTTAATGGTATACTTCAATCCATTATTTCTACATAAAATACGAATTGAGCAAAAATGGAACATATGCATAAAGCTTGTAATCCAATATATACCCATTCTTGCCAAAGAAATATATAAAAATTTGAATTGATATATTTAAAATTAATAAAACAGATTCAATTTTTAGGCATATAAAGTTTTAATAATAAATTGTTTAGGTGCATAGATAAAGATATCAATATATCTTTTGTAAAAAGTTTGAATATATAAATAACATTTTAGCGTATAAACAAGATTTATGCTTAATGAAGCACTTAACGTAGTTTGCCTTGAAGTTGCAATCGAAAACTTAATCAATGCGGACAAATAATAAAAATAGAATTAAGGGAAGTTTATGTGAATAATAAATCTTATTGGCAATTATTTTCATATTGTTGTTGTTTTAATAAGAATGTTGATATTTTTCTTATGCATTTGTATGAAAGGATGTTAATATAAAATGTTATATAATATTCTTTTTTAATCATCGGCGTTCATTACATACAACACAACATATATATCAATCTTAATAAAGCAGAATTTTATGTATAGGTTGTAGTTCTAAATTGGAGAAACTGAGATAAATTGTATAGAAGATTATAGCAGGCAGTGACAAACTATCATAGATAATCAGTTCCCATAGCTTATTGCTTAGATATCTAAATGACTTTTTGAATAATAAATGGCATATTTGTACACTTATCTCAATTCCGTAGTATGGCAATTATCTATCTGTCGAGAAAATCGGAATTGTTAACACAGGCATAGATATTCAAGTGTTTAATATCTCTAGTTCATTTGACAAGCAAGGATTGCCTTCAAAATGCATTCATAATGAAAGAAGATGGTCTGAGTTTCTGAATTGAGGATGATTATGATATACTGGATTTGAAACAAAGGCTGTTCTCATAAAAAAAAATTGAAAATATCCCTTCCATGTAGCAATTATTAATACTTTCACAAAGTGTTAAATGCAGATAGAAACTAGACCCTGCCTTACAAAAAAGATTTAGGTGATTAATATCTCTAGCTGAATGAATATTAAAATGAATGCATAGTGAGAGAGGGTAACCGAGTCCTGATCTTATGAATAATGAAATTGAGATTAAAGAAGCACTAATGACAATAAAAAAAAAACTTGCTACTATTATTTGTCCTAAATAGAAACCAGTTCTTAACTTGCTTGAGAGTAGTGTAATGTAAAAATTTTGAGCTGTCAAAATTGATATGGGAATGATGAATTCCAGCTTATCTGATCAGAAAAGTTTGTTTCTAATGTGCATGCATAGATAGTAAGATTTGAGTTTCTGGGCTGATATATTGTGATATGATAAAATTGAGAAGAATAAAGTAGTGATGAAATCAAAAAAAAGTTGAAAATATTTTAAGAATATATATTACATATATATATAAGTATTAAAGAGAAAATCAACCTCCAATAATATGCTATTTTTTGAATATTATAAATCTCTGTGCACTCACCTGCCACCAAGAGTTTAAAAAACTTAAATGAATCATTTAAGTTTAGAGCCTATCTATATATACACCGACCCTTACTGTCTATTCTTATATAAGGACTTGAGTCTAGGGTGTGCTTGATGTTATAATCAACTATTGAATTGTATACATTTAGTTAACCTATTGTAGGTGGTTAAAAATAAGACTATATGTTTCTTATATGCACTAGATCTAAAAATACCAATCCAAAGTTAGCATTTATCTAAAAGTTATCTATTGAGTGGAAAATCTGACATTTTTAGACACCTACATGTCTTCAAACCCAGCTATCCAACTCAAATAGCTATATGGGGCTGAGAGATCTTCAGCCATAACATATATATATAGTAACCCTTTAATAGTTTAATGTTGGGCAATGGATATATAATATTAGTTAATAATTTGATACCCTTTTGGTAATTAAATATGAGTAGTTTAGCTAATGATTTCATTGACAGGTTTTAATTTTTTTGTTTGGAAAATTTTATTTTATAAATTCAAACATATGCTTTTTATTATAAATAATCACATCACACCACAAATCTTTACAATTACGTGAAAATAAAAAAAACTACTTTAAAGAGGAAATATAATGTGCACAAATTTTTTTTCATACTTTTGATTACTGTATTATAAATTAACAGAATGTTATATTCTTTTAAAAATGTCTTTACTACCTTAAAACGATCATCTTGACACATTTATGTATATATTATACTATATGTGCACCTAATAATTGAATATCCTATATAAATCAATTACCCTACTTAGAACCTAATAGTTTCTGTGTGTTCTGAGATAGCCTATAGGTACTGCTACTAGTTCTGGGTTTTTGCCACTATTTTGTGGTTATTTATAATATGTATTTGCTGATTTGCATTTATTCAATGGCAGAAAATGCAATTACAATTATTAGTTTCAAAAGAAATCTGAAGATGTCAGTATTGTACAGATATTCAAATTTCAAAATTAAAACAATTGACAACGCATGTGATTGATAGATTCTTTGATCTCGGGCTTTGAAAATGAGATTTTTTCTTTTGTTACTTCAGGAAGAAATGTAAATAATTTTCAGTAATGTATTTTTATGTTTATGCTTATTTATACAACATCTTTGTAAAATATTTATTTAAATGGAAAAAAAAATGTGATTATAATAATGGGATTACAATTCAATTTTATTTGAAAATGTTTGTTTTTAAGAAGATAAGTGAAATAAAAGTGTATCTATCATAAAATGGATGTTGAGATTGAGTCGCTGAAAAAGAACTTCTTTCATATATGGTAATACAGATATTTTTCATAGTATTTTAATAATAATGAATGCAATTTTAAAATAGAATTTCATTCCTTTTTGAGACCTAAACAAAAATTTATTTTAATTTTAAAAATGAAATTTGAATAAATAATTCATTTAATAATTTTAATAAATTGGAAAAGGTTCCAATCCAATACAAAAGAGGCATTGTTATCATTATGTATTTATTATTTTAGTACTTTATTTTTTTTATTTTACAAAGTTCAAATATTATTTTTTAGAATAGTGTTTAATTGTAAAATGAATTGTTGGCAATATAATTAGAGTCAAAATAAGAGTCATAGATCACATGACCCTATACTCTTAAGCTTGTAAGCTATGAACAATAAGGATTGCCAATTCCTCAACAAGCTTTGTGATAAATGCTTAGCTAGAGAAAGCATTTAAAATATCTGTCAGAACTCCCCCCAAACTTCTGACCATGGTTTCATGCTCTGGCACTCCTCAGAGAGGTGCTAGGATAAGTGCTAAGCATTTATCACAAAGCTTGTCGAGGAATTTTCATTGTTTATAATTAGAGTCTTTCAAATAAAGTGGAAGAAGTTTATCACTAACAAATAAAATTAAACCAACAGAATATAATCAATCACAGTGAAAGGTTGATGATATTTTAGGTATATCTCAGTGTTGTTTGGCAACAAATTGGTGATATTCTATTGGTTTAGTTTATATATTGGCTCTGATGATTTGAATTATATAGACATAGTATATTAATAAAAGAAACATAAATATATTTCTTCAAATTAATAATTCAAGTTATTGCCACAGATATATGTAAATAATTGTACTATATATTTTTAATAAAATCATTATTTTTTTACTTTGCCATGGATGTTCAGTAATAATATACTGAATCTTAAGGTCAAGCCATTTAAAATAATGCTTAAATTTCTAAAAAAATTTAATAAACTATTAAAAAAGTTAGTCTTAATAGATCAGACATTTGTAAGTCCATCTTTCTTCTGTTCTTTTTGTGGTTCTATTGTTTTACATATTTATGAATGTTATTTGTACCACTTGGTTGCATTTACATAAAATAATAGCATAACTAAAATGCCTGCTGGTATAATTATTATTTTTAAAAAACCTTGTTTGTAAAACAGTACTATTAAAATAAGCATCTATGAATTGTAAACTTTCACTATTAACTTATTGTAATTATAATTAGTATACATTTTTTTTCTTTTACCTTTCATTCATTTGGCACCTACCATAACTTGACTTATAGTTTACATTTATTAGACATCATATTATTATTACAATTATTAGAAATCATCCACATGTAAGTCATTCCAGTTTTAAAAAAGACAAATCTAAACATGAGTTGGGCCAATTCACATGTAACTCCATTGTATAACATCTTGTGTTGCATTCTTTTCTTTTTTTTTTCCTGAAAAATTTCTTTCCCAAAAGTATTTTATTATATTCTATCATCAATCACAATCTCTTGGTCAGTGCAATTTAATTTTATTTCTTTAGAATTTTTATAATAATCTTCATAATGTTAATGGGGTTTGCATCTGCCATAGAATTCAAACTCATTACTTACTAGACCCAAAACTTAATAGAGTGCATTCAAAATATTAAGATTTTTCTGTGAATTATTCTTTGAATTGGCAGAATAACATAATCATTAGCATATGGCAAATCTGAAAACCAAGAAGATAAAGCATTTATTCAATGGATTCAAATATAAACTCCACCACCAAATCTGTATCAAATCTTGATGCCTGTTTAATGAAGTTGGTTATAAGATGTTCCAGAGCATTGCATATAAATGAAAAATAAAGTTAAAACTAATACAGATGTCTTCTAAATATCATTCATGTGCCTATGTTTTGTTCATTCCATCATATAAAAGCTGTCTAAAAGAATTAAACTTTGAGGGAAGACCAGCTAATTTCAAATATGGTCACATATCTTTTTAATTAACTATAGTCAAAATTGCTTTATATGTAAATAAAGATTAAAAATCTAATTACTTAAACATACAATCTCATTGTTATAGTTATTGCAAACAAATGTCTGAGCTTTTAACACACCTGATAATTAGGCCTTATACCAATCTAAGTGACTAAAAAGTACCTAAAGAAATAAAGGTGAATAAATAATCACAGATATGAGTCATAGAAGACTGTCAGAAACAATACCAGACCTTATTGAGCTAATATCACTACAGGATAATAGGTCAAACCTTATTAGTTAACTCGAGGGCATTATTTTATTTGATATCTATGGATAGCATTCATAGTTTAATATATATATATATATGTGTGTGTGTAAGTTAGATACGGTCAACTATTTAGTGAGTCAAAAAGTCATTGATAGGCGTTGTAAGAACAGAAAATGATTAGTGACTTTTTTGTGTGTTTTACTGAAATTATATAAAATGTATATTCTTAATGACTGTTACTCAAACCCTAATTAAAATTTATATTAAAAGACTGAAGTGGAGTTGGGCTGGACATATTGCTAGAAGAGATGATAATAGATGGACAATTGAATTTTTAAATTGGATTCCAAGAGATTGTAAAAGACCCAGAAAGAGACCACATGTGAGATGGATGGATGAAATAAGAAAGTGTGCAGGGGTGATGTGGAGAAGAGAAGCTAAAGATCGGAAAATATGGATTCAACTTGGAGAGATCTTCATCCTGCAGTCGATTGATAATGGTTGATGATGATGATTTGATGACTATAAGCCACACATACATATATAGAAAAAATAGTAGTACCTTTATGCTTATTTGAAAATTTGTTTGTATAAATTTTCGCCTGAAATACTAAATGAAAGATAAATGGGTTATTAACCTATGTTATCGGAAATGAGTTAGTGGCTAAAGTAAATCCTTGGAACAGCTGGTTTTGTCATAAACTTTACATCAATGTCAGTTGTTGATAGAATGACAAAAGTAAGCTTATATAAATTGATAATAAACTTTTATAGTTTAGTACCGCAGAATATTATTATTGTTTTCTTGCTCTCATTAAAAAAAAAGATAAAGTGTAGCCAAAATTATAATAAATAATTGAAAACTTTTTTCCAGTTGTCTATAAATAAATTTAATAAATTATATTTCAATGCACAGATATCAATACGTATTAAACTAGAACCTAGAAAGTAAAGAAAGACCTTGCTTTAAAAACTGAAATCTATTTTTGTTTTAACACTTTTTAAAATTTAATTAAAAAATTAAAATTTATTTTTAATAACTTGATCAGATTAGTTCTGGGTTAGTTTAGGGTAGTGGGTGAGTAGCGGAATCAAAACTAAAAGTTCCCAAATCAATTCTCAATAGAATTACATAGAATAACAAAAGTCAAAACACCCTTGTAATTATTCGTTGTATTTGCTTATAACAGTGTATCTATATTAATATTTGGTGTATCTTTATAAAAATTTTAGTTATAAAATATATATCAATTAAATCACCATCTGTCAAACCTTCAGTTTGTTAATACCTGCAAAGTTACCAATTATTTTATGTTGCGAACTTTTCTTTAACAAAAAATATCTAACAAAATTTATATATATTATGTATTTTGGGCATATTTTGTTTTATGGCTGTAATATAAAAAAATATTTAGGCGTCAAGGAAAATAAATAGTTCACTATTTTATATACATATATTGTCCCCAGTAATCTCATAACTAGTCATATATCTACATGTAATAAGTTCACCTATTGATTATGTTTTTCACACTAAAATCTATAACTAAATTTGGTCTTTCTTGCTCTAAGAATTTTTCTTATGGAAAGTCTATGCCTTTTTTTATACTTTATGACTTTCGGTAGAATAATAATACTGGATGATATTCATCATCATCATCAACCATTATCAATCCACTGCAGGATGAAGGTCTCTCCCAGTTTAATCCATCTTCTCCGATCTTTAGCTTCTCTTCTCCACAACACCCCTGCACATTTTCTTATTTCATCCATCCATCTCACATGTGGTCTCTTTCTGGGTCTTTTTCTGATAGTTATTTCAAATGCAAAACATCAAAACAAAAAATAGTTGTAGATTGTCCCCATATATTATGTTGAAAATTTTATGAAGTGACAAATGACCCCTAATTATAGTAATAATACATTTTAATAACATCATAGCATTAAAAATGTCCTATTAACATATCATCATTTGTTGAGGATCAGACAAATAATCAACTTGGTTGAAATCTGTGTTTATAAATGTTAATATATGTTTAATAATTATATATATATATTCACATCACAAATAGTAATTCAATTTATAAATAATAATAAAGATAATTGAATAGGTTATATTCAGGAATTCATAAAAAAATTAAGTACCAGACAGACAGAACTAGTCCCGATCTATATCCCTTAAGCTTTAAATAATGTCATTCTACCATTGCGTTTAACCATGCAGGGCTTTATAAATAATGAAAAATTATCTATAGCTTGATTATGTCTCGATAAAATATTTATTAATAAATGAAAGTTTAAAAATACTAGAGATAATTTTAAATTTAATGCTTTTATTTACCATGCACTGAAAAGGAAAAAAAATGTCTTCAACCACAATTGGGGTTTGTAAATTTAATTTGAAATAAAAGCATGAGGGGGGGTTACAGAAATTAATTAAGTCAATCTCTTCTTATAAAAAATAGGGATTGATTTAATTAATTTATTTCAAGTTAAATCTAAAAGCCCCCAATTGTGATTAATGTGATTAATGAAACTTTTTTTTTCTTTTTAGAGAATGGTAAATAAAAGGATTTAATTTTTTTTTAAATTTAATATCTATTATTTTTAACTTTTTAGTATTGGCACAGTAAATAAAAATATATAACTATATTGTACTTTAAAATGACTGAACACTTATAGTTGATATATATATATATATCACTAGATATTTCTGCTATAGATTAATATGTATAATATTTATGTATATATCCTATTTAGTATGTGTCCATAATATATGTGAATATAAATGATTAAAAATAAGAAATATTCTTTTAAGTAAGAAATATTTTATATTTTTACTTTTGATTGGTAATTTTTGTTTTAAAAAAATGCTTACCAAAACTATATTGTAAATGAGCTTCACTAAATATGTATAATTTTACTTTAAATCAATTTTACACTTACAGTGTATAAACATCACTAGATATTTCTGCAATAATATAATGTATATTTTTTAAGTATATGTTATATTGAATCATTAGAAACCAGTCAACACTTAGACAATCCCAATATAGATAACAATCAAGGATTTCAAACTGTTGTCAAGGCAACTTTCTCTATTGCTAAAAGGAAATTGCCTTGACAAACAGTTTGAAATTCTTGATTGTTATCTATATTGGGATTGTCTATGTGTTGACTGATTTTTAATGATTACTTATAATTTCATTTAGCTTTGAGCATTATTACACTTATATCATATTTAGTATGCATATATAATTATATATGTATAATAAATCAATGAGTAAATTACATTTTTATTGAAAATTGTTGACATTTTTTCTTTTTATTTGAAAATATTTTTTTTTAAAAGGCATAACCAAACTATATTGTAAACAAATTTTTTTAATACTTAAATGAAACTTATAATTGAAACCAAGAAAATCATCAGCATTAGTATGCATATATAATTATATATGTATAATACATCAATGAGTAAGTTATTTTTTTTACTGAAAATTGTAAACATTTTTTCTTTTTATTTGAAAAGTTTTTTTTTTAAAATGGCATAGCAAAACTATATTGTAAATTAACTTTCTTAATATTTAAATGAAGCTTATAATTGAAACCAAGAAAACCATCAGCATTACTTATAACTTTGAAGTTCTAAGATCAAAATATTCAAAACTTTCCTTCCCCACTCTTTTATATCTAAGAAACTAACTCACACATCTAAAATATTATTGTGTGCTATTATTTTTGTTAAGATTTTTTTAAAAATGTACAAAATTTCAACAAATTATATTGAACTTAAATTTATTAAACATCAATTTCAAAACAATTTTAAATTGAAAGGTTAAAAATCTCTATACTGCCCTCTCTCTAGCCTTACTTAAAACATATTAAAGTTCTTCAACAGTTTTTATCTTTGATATCAAAATATTCAATATTTTTTTGCCCTCTGTTCCTATCTAAAAAATTGGAGACCTACTGAATAGACTAGTGTTTTATATTAATTTTCTTGGTGATTATTATTTACATACCAAGTTTAAAGCAATTCTATTGAATTTAAATCTATTAAACCTCAATTTTAAAAGATTATTATAACTATAAATTGAAAGCATGGAAATAAATCACTATACTGTTCTTTTGTGAGTCTTACTTAAAACAAATTAAAGTTCTAAAAACAATTTTTAACTTTGATACCAAAATATTCAATATTTTTCTGCCCTCTGTTCCATATCTAAGAAATTAGATACCTACCAAAAAGATTAGTATTCCATATGAATTTTTCTAATATTTGTTACTTATGTACCAAGTTTGAAGCAATTCTATTCAATTTAAATCTATTAAATCTCAATTTTAAAATATCATTCTAACTTAAAAGTGATTCAAAAGTTTTAAATAAACAAATTTTTAAACTTAAATAAAATCATTTAATAATAAAGTTTTGGTAATTTTAATGTTGATATGAATGCAAATTTCTTATTGACATAGGGATGCCAAATATATAACACAAAATATTAAAAAAGTATAAATGATTTATTTATATAGAAATTTTGCATCAAACATTGTTACAGCAATTGAAAAGAGTATTACAAAATTAGTCTGCAATAGATAAAAAATAGAGATTGATTAAAAGTATATGCAAAAATGCCAAATGCTTGTGGAGAGAGATGAGATTTGAGATTGTTTTTCTATAGCCAAAATGTACTTCAAATTTTAAATGAACAGAGCTCTATTTAGGAGCATTTAACTATATACTTTTATAAATACTAATGAATGCATTGATTGACATATCTAGTAGAAAAGCAAGTCAAATATCACAGAGTACAATTCTAAGGATGTAATGTTATAAATTAATTTTAAACTGTTTAAAGTTATTAATTAATACATAATGTTTATATGCTATTAATGTAACCTATAAACATCCAAAGAATCACCATTGCTCTAGATTCACTTGCATGAGCATGGGTAACAAATGATTATTAGGTAATAGCATTATCAAAACACCAGGTGTTAATTGTTGAATTATCCAATAAGGGAAATAAATTCTTGAGCTCTAAACATGAATTGTTTGAAATTTCAAGTCATTATCTTACATAATGTAATAAAAATAGATGTGATTTCTATATGGGTTTGCTTATTTCAGCACATATTATTTATAAAGAAAGTAATCAGAAACCATAGTTTTGAGATGTGGTAGTAGTTGTATATTGTATCCTTTAATTATGCTTCCATAAATGTTTCTTGATGATAATGTAAATATAAAATTGTTGTATGATGTTTTGTTTTAACATATAACCTATATATAGCTAGTGTTTATATATTATCATATGGTATTTATAAATATGATGTCAAACAAAGTGTGATCTTTAGAAACATTAATAATAATAATGGTAATAATAATATAATCATAATTGGGAGGTCATGTGATATTCATCCATCAAAAGTGACAGGCTAAGCTTTCATCCAGAAATCTTCAACACATATAATACTATTTAATAAACTTTTCTTTATTCGCTTTTTATAATACAATACATTTCTATAAAACGCTATTATTTGAATAAATATAATCAGTGCATAAAGAATCATCAAACAGGGAAGAAAAATCTTTAATTCCAGAGCCATAAATTTATGTACTAAAATTAAATATACATTTCTTTTTTCATATGTCAAATGCATTGACCGGGAAATGAACCAGGCCAGCTGCTTGGAAGGCAGCCATGCTAACCACCATGCCACCAATGCTTGACTAAAATTAAATATACATTTTCTTTAAATAAAAAAAAAGAAATATTATTAACAACAAAAATATGTAATATGGTGGGAAGTATTTTTAAATAATGATATCTTGTACTTTCTTGCATATGTCAACTTTTGGTGTGAAGCTCTTAAGATGATTATAATTCACAAAATTAATAAGCAACCCATCATAGAGTAAAAGTAACATATATTTATATATGTCCAAATGATTTTATATTGTTAACTAAAAGCTATTGCATAGATAAGCAGTCGCAATTCAAAATGATTTACAGTCCATCTAATAGCCAGATTGACCAAGTAAAATTAATATATTTTAATAGTTATATACCTATTAAACAAATTTTGATATATTGATACTAATTGAACCTCTTTATATATTTATGCTGTTCATTTAATTAGTAAAATAAATATTGTAATAATTTAACTAGTAAAATAAATTGCCTGCTCGATTATACCATATTGTTCATTTCCTTCTTTTATATCACTCAAAGTCTGTTAGAAAATAATATAAAATAACTAAATGAATACATAGAGTATAATGAATGATAATTTAAGGTTTACAATTTTGTGATATTAAATAAATAGTCAAAACGAAATGATTAAATATACAATTAAAACTAATCATGATGTCGATAACTCTCAGGTGTGTGTGTGTGTGCGCGCGCGCGCATACCAAACCTAATATCGCTTTGAAACAAAATTTGAAATATGAAAAATTTAGAACTAGAATATTAATTTACTTAAGATTTGGCTGTCTAATGTAATTGATTTCTAAAATACAGCATTTTTTTAATAAATGAGATAAAAGAAATAATCAGTCACAATTTATTTACCTTAACTAGGTTTTAAATATTGATCAATAACTGCAATCTTAATTTTCTTATTAAGATGGCAATTATAATGGAGCTAGCTTAACAAGGCATATAATATTTTTCATGTTATATTTGCTGAACTATTGAAAAAAAAGATCTGGAAATGCACTGATCTACCATGATCTAAACAAATCTAAAGATATTTGTATTCCTAATAGGGCTATCTATGTAGGATGGGTATTTTATATAATGATTATTACCATTGAATATCACCAAACACTGTTAATGATTATTCCACTATATTTACATATTTGTCCATCTTTTACTGATTTCTATTAACCTTAATTCAATATCTTATATCTTGAACATGAAAACTTTGTTACCCATGTTGGACATGCTAAAGATTATATGTAACATTCTATTGGGTATCAATGAAAGATATGGGCCATACATTGGTATATAGTGCATGAGAACCTTCAATATAGGCAAACTTTAAGATAAATAATAGATTAAACAATTTATTATACTTGTATCCAAACAAAATTGATAGAAGATGTGTGACAGAGTGGCAAACTCTGGCACTGAAGGGACATAGATTGTGCCCAATTTTATCCACTTTTAGTATCTGCACTTATTATGATCTCATTACGCAATAAAATCGATAAACAAAATTTACCTGAATAACATGATATCTTTAATTTTTAAAATGGTTTGATTTTCTTTTCAGTTAATCAAAGTATTCTGAAGGAATAAAAAATTATAAATAACATAAATATGTATACGCATGATGGCAATCATATAGTAGAGAAATGTATGCTTAGAATATAGAATGAATCTCATACAGTGCATATCTATGAATATGAACATAATAATATATAGCATCTGATAATATTTACATGCTATCATCATGCATATATTTGCAATTTATTCACTCATGATGTACTGCATAAATTATTGAAGATATGAGTTTACCTATCTAAATCGTTTCTGACAAATTAATACTACCATTGCACAATCTTAGGTGTAGTGACTCTAATGCTTATTCTTAAAATTTTCAATAATAAACTCATATCCTCTTTGTATAGGAATATGAAATATAGCCATTACTGTTAATTATCCTTTGTATTATATTACTATGGTAACCATTTACATAAAGTTCTCTGCTATTAATGTAGAAAGTTTAGTCCCTCCTACACATAATAAAATAAATTCTACAAGAGTATGCAGCTTAGCAAAGTAATAAATATTGTTTTAGACCAAAATTTATTACCGTAATAGTTGATAATTTATTTTTATATATATATGTAATAATATTAATCACTGTCTGTATTCCTTTAACTTATATATATATATATATAATTTTATATTCAAATAATAAAACAAATATAGTAATATAAATTCAAACTTTTACTGTATTTGTTTTATTATTTGAATATAAAATTATATATCATCAAGCATTGGTGGCCATGTGGTTCGCATAGCTGCCTTCCAAAGCAGCTGGCCTGGGTTCGCTTCCAGGTCAATGCTTTGACATATGAAAAAAAAATTATATATCTATGCAACAGCACAATATCATACATTAAAAAAAAATTGTCTATCATTAGATTTCATGATGTGATTATATAATTTATAATTATATAGTTAATTAATTCTATTATTTGTTTTAATTGTTAAATATTTTTAGAAAAATTTAAACTTTATATTAGTAATAATTGAAAGATTGCTAGTCTTTCACATGTGCCTACCGTTGTCTCTCAGATAGCCAATCAGATTTTAAACACCTGTCTTAAGAACAATCAGGCCTTGACACATGACAGAGATTTTGATAAGAAAAGGATGATACCAACCTTTTCTCTACTTAACTTTATATATATATAAGCCAGTCTTAAGCATCTTGGCCTGAAAGCTTATGTCAAGGCCTGATTGTTCTTAAGACAGCTGTTTAAAATCTGATTTGCTGTCTGAGAGACAATGGTAGGTGCATGTGAAAGACTAGCAACCTTTCAATTATTACTAATTTAATAACAACATGTGATTTAGACAAATATTAAACTTTATATGTACTTTTTCAAATACATTTAACTGTTAATAATAACATATAGGTTAGTGTAGACAATGTTTCATTTGGTATTATTCTCTTTACTTCAAGTGTTGATGATTTGAAAAGTGCTAGTATTTCATAATTATTGAATTTAAGGTGAGACTCTTATCAAATAGGCCAACTGGTTAGAGCGGATAAGCATATGAATTATTAGTTTTAATAGCAAAAAGTTTTATTTTCTAAATATTTTTTATTCACACCACATACATTAATCCAATTTACAAATAATAATAATAAATGAATAGCTAATTGTTCCAGAATTTATAAGAAGTTTGAGCAACTGAAGTGACTGAGGTAAGCCCAGTCTGTAGACCGTAAGCTTCATAATCTACCACTCTTCCAGCACATTTAACCATGGAGGATTATATAAATAATAAAAATTGTTTAAAGTTTGATCAAATGAAAAAAACAACTACAGCTTTTTTTAATGTGACTAAACTAACATTTAGTGTTTAACAAATTTCTCAGTATGATTTTAATCTTTTCAAATTGATATCATGGGATCAAGACTGTAGTCTTGCTGTTTAAAATTGAACTGTTCTCTTTTGAATTAACTTGAGATTTTTACATTTTAAATTTTTTTGATGTTACTTATACATTTGCAAGGATCCCAGTTATATGCAAGATTTAAGCATTGTCTGGTACTTGAAAAATTAGTCTTATTTTTGGCTGGCAACAAATTTTTCCTATCTTCCTTGTAGGAAACAAAACAGTAACATTTTTTTTTGTTCTCTTGAATGCAGAGTTTACTCCAAAGTTAACTTCTGTAACTTATTAATTAATTTTGATTTTTTAAAATCAATAATTAAAATACAAATTTAACATTTTTCAAATATGATGATGAGATTGTTTTTCTATTTTTTAAATACATCAATTTATAATATTAATATATTTTAATAATTTTTTTCTACCGAATTTATTACTATTATTTTCATTTATTATTATAATAAATGTATATAGTTTAATAAATAAGTTCAAAATATGTACATAGGCATACACATTTTTTTGTTTTGTTTTATCGAACATTAGTCGAAAATAGACATTACTGGCATTAAATAATTGTGTTACTGTTTTTAAAGTGGTATAGGACTACTATATATTGTATATTTACTGAATTGTAATATAATATTTATAGCACCCATAAATTAAATATTAAACACCAAACATCACATGATCATCATTTCTTATTCTTACACAAGCTGTTAAAACTGTGACAAGCTCTCCATACATTAGTGCCACCCAGTGCATTCCATTGATTACTATGACTTGCACTGGGTGGTACTATTGTATGGAGAGTTTCTCAAAGAGAAAGGAGAAATTGAGTAGAATGTAGATAATGATGATGGAATGGAGTATATGTTTAGTAGAGTGATGAGATATAGATGACAAAATAAGTAGAGCAATAGGGATAGTTAGTCAAAGAATAAAGAAGATAGAGGAAGAGGTAAAGGATATAGAAATAAAATTAGAAGTGTTAGATATGGTGTGTGAGCAGATCAAGGAAAAATTAGTGCGAAGTTGTATATTCTTTTATTTTTTTAAAAGAACATGCTTCTTATATAATTATTTTCCCTCGTATGCATATATAATATCCAACTTCTAAGATTATTGTTTATGTTCCTATTTCAGAGTAATTAATTCTTTATCTGTAATAACTAGCCAAATACATTTTCGATGCTTTACATCACAATTATGCATGGTAAAGATCTGTTATTTATTATTAAGAAACATTATTTGTATAGAGACAAATTTTTCTCTGTATGTTCCATTGTGTATTTAGTTACATATTATTTGCTAATTAATTTTTAATACTGCACTGCTTTGGCAGTAAATCATGTCTTTTTAATTATTTCATGTTCCAAAATCAATTGATTGCCGTTTTATTGATGTTAGATTTATTGCATAAGTTTGTGGGCTGTTTCTTTGTTATGTATTGATTGGGGATTTCCTTTATCAAATTGAACGTAGACATACTCAAATAATACACTTAAGACAAATCCCTCACAAAAATTGTTTTTTTTTTTTTAAAAAAAAATATGATAAGGACAACCCTGCTTTGTGTGGTTAAATAGTATGCAAATAAGTACATATTCGAACATCTATTAAAAAACATATATATATATGTTTTTTTTTTTGTAATGAATAATAGATTAGCTTTAATATGATTATGACTATCAACACCGAAAAAGCATTTCACTAGTTATTATAGATTTAAAATGTATTTATTCTATACTAGAAACTTAAACATAAAAACTAGAAATTTGACATTTGCTTCTTAGCAACCATTAAAAACTTTATAAATAGATTTTATGCATTTTTATTAAATATTTGCTTTAGAAATATTGATTTCAATCACGACTTGATTTCAATCATGACGTCAGTCGTGAAACAATTCTCGCTATAGATTTATTTGACTTTGATCAGGGATTAGTATCCCTTCAAATGACTCATCTCTTTAGGTTTAATATCCTTGGACTAAATTTTGTTACTAAATTATTGACCATAATTAGTTTGAATATGCTTGGTTAAAAATTTAATTATGGTAATTATATATATATGCATTAATGCTCAAAGGAGAATGTGAAAATTGAAAATCCTATTCATAGGCTATTCGTGCAAACTGCAATAGTCTAGTTATTCATTTCAATGAAAACTGGTATTAATATTTGTGAACTTATTCTTAAATATATATAAAAATATTTTTTAACTTGCTGTTAGCAATGTTTTATTTTATGATAAACAATATGCAATTGTTTTTGTGTTTTTAATGTAAAATCGAAAATTTAAAATTTGAAGTTACTTGCAATTCTTGCAATTAAATTCATCATAACCAGTATCTACATTTATTAAACATGCATTTGATGTGTGCACAGGGCTTCTTTCCTCTGGATGCATGCTCCTTTTATACTAAACAGCACTCCACCTTAATTGATCTTCTATTTTACTTGCCAGATCTGCATTTTTACATTGACCCATCTTTATTTCCGGTTGCCTTTTCTGATCATCATGCCCTTATAGTATCTTTGAACATTGACCTTCCTTCTCAACACTATGCACAAGCCAAGACTATGATTAGACTATTGCTGAAATCTTCTGCTCCAGAAGCAATCATTTCGGAGGCATATATTTTGTTTCATAAAATTAACATTCTCTCTCTTGGACCGACTGAGGGTTGGTTTGCATTCATAAACATTTTATCTACATTAAGCCAGTATTATACTAAGAGAAATAGAGGATCAATAGCTCTTCTCAATGAAATTGATGCAGTTCAAGAAAGCCTGAAAAAGTTATCACTGAGTCAATCAGCAGTAGAGAAGGTTATCTCCCTAAAACAATATTTTTCAATACACAACAAATTCTTCATGAGTATTTGGCTACAAAAAAGTCTAAATTATACCTTAAGAAACTTCATACCTTCTCAAGGGGGTATATAAGATAGGCTCTTGGCTCCAATATGAAAGATAAGATTCCAATGGCTATTAAAATAGGGGATGACATATTTTCAGGGATTCCTATGTTGATTAAAATTTTATTTCACTATCAAACAAAATTAGCCGACTCTAACTTTCAACTTCAGCAGGAGTTAAATCATGAGCCATATTAGTTGGCACATGGAATCCTTGAGGTAGATGTCCCTTCAGCAGGAGTTAAATCATGAGCCATATTAGTTTGGCACATGGAATCCTTGAGGTAGATGTCCATTCTAAACTTGTATCAATAGCTGACAGTACTCATCCTGGTCTATATGGTATTCCAAAATTTATACTAAAGCATCTTGAAGCCTTTTCTACACCAATTATCTGTAATATGATTAATTATCTTGCTGCAGGTTCATGGTTAATTGATGGCCTATATTCCATTGCCATGGTACCATTTCTCAAGAAGGAAATTCTACCTTCTCCTCTTGGAAATCTGCGGCCAATCTCAATGGCTTCTCTGTTAATAGAGATCATTGAATCTATAATCAAGGATAAAATTCAGGATCAGATTCTGTTACAAATATCTAGCTATCAATTTGCAAAAAAGGGGCTTCAATGTCAGAAGTGATACAGCCTTTTCAAATTAATTGTTAAATGTGTCAAAAGGAATAGAAAATCGAAGCCTATTGTTATCCTGCTGTACATTGCAGCTGCATTTGACTCTGTCAGGATTCCACACATGGTTCAATTGCTTGCTGACATGGATATTAATCCTGGGATAATCAACATAATTTCTAATCTACTTTCTAATAGGAAAATTGCAATAACTTTAAATGGTAAATTAACGGACTCTTTCATTCCTACTAAATATATTCCTCAGGACTCTCCTTTAAGTGCACTTTTATTTATTTTATATGTTAATTCATTAATTCTTTCCTGAAATCTATAGAGAAAAATATTACTGGAATCTTCATACCTTACATTAATAAAGAAATTCATCTAATTGCATATATGGATGATATAGCCATATTGCTGCCTTCTTGGAAGTACATTCCAGATCTCATGAAGCTTATGTCCACTTTTTCAGAAGATTCAGGGCTTAGTTTCAACCTTGAAAAATCAGCAGCATGGAGACTATCCTCTGGAAGCAACATTCCCTCACCTTTCACAGCTAAACCACAGAAAGTATATATGTCTCTTTATTCCAAGATGGTCCTTTTGAACATATTGTTATTTCCAAGGATTACTTATTTCATGCCATTTATTAAATTCTTAGCTAAATTCATTTGTGGTACCAATTCAATTTGTTCTAGGCTACTATGGGAGGAAATACTGTAGCAATTAGCCTCAGGAAGATGCACACACCTACCAGACTAAGTTGTCTTGGGCTGCACTCACTGAAAGTGTTTAGACTCCAGTGGGCCTTCAACTTATTTTGGAGACTGAATCATATTATCCCTCAAGAATTTTATTTAGTTGATGTTGATCCCACAGACACCCCACCTCCAGCAATGAATTTCTGGTTGGCTGAGTTATTATTTGAAATTTAAAAAATGAACCTAATTCCTAATCCATCTAAATCACAAAAAGTTCAATACTGGGAGGCTTATTATCTCATTAATGAAACAATAGTGCCAATTAATTCAAGTCTTAACATGCTACATTTAATCTGCTGAAAAATTTCAGTTGGTGGGGTCTGGAGCCAAAATACTTTGATTTACAGATAAAAATAAATTTAAATGCACTACCCACTTGTAGCTTTTTAACAAGAAACTGTGGATTTACTTCAATTGATGGCCTATGTGGTTTTTGTTGCAGAGATGAAGATATGATTGAACACATTTTTGGTGTATGCAGTTATTTGCAAGTCTGTAGAACTTTTATTAGCTTAATTTATAAACATAAAGGCTTATTGATACATGCATTAATACAAGGAATTAAAGCAGAAGTTTTTGCCGATATTAGAAGTGCCACTTTTTTAATATATAGTTTATAGCTAACTCGATGTGATATTCTCAGAACGATAAAAGAAAGAGACAATCGAATATCATCACAAGTTTTATTCAATATCACATAGGATCTAATTGACATTTAAAGACCAGGTTGGATATTATCAATTACCTTTCTTTAGAAAATAAATATATATAAAATTGAACTTTTATTCTACCTTTTTTATTTAATAGTTAACACTTTGCAGAATCTGCCTATTGAACTTTAATTTGCCAATTGATTTTATCATACAATACTATTTATTTATTTTTTCCTTTTTTTTTCTGGATTAATAAAGTTTGTTTGTTTGTTTGTTTTTTGATAAAAAAAAAAAAAAATCTGAAGTTACTTTTATTTGACCAAATTATGTGAAGAATTAATAATAAAATAAAAACGAAAAATAATCAATAATATCCAAGTTAAATTAATTACAAAAATAGTCATTAGTGCACAGGTTTGATTTCTTATTTTAATATTATTTAAATTGTTTAGAAATGGTATTTTATATTTATGAAATATGAGATTGAAGATCAAATAGTGTCTTATGAACCAGAGTGTGAAAAGAAAAGAGACGATGATTCTTATGTTTGGGAAAAGCCCTC
Source organism: Epiperipatus broadwayi (assembly GCA_028023455.1). NCBI lineage: Eukaryota > Metazoa > Onychophora > Udeonychophora > Euonychophora > Peripatidae > Epiperipatus > Epiperipatus broadwayi. The sequence goes on along the minus strand of JAQFVV010002037.1, from coordinate 14,818 downwards.
TTCTGTAGGTTATCAATGATGTGGATTATTGTTTGGGTCTGTGAACAAGTAATGATAATGATAAAAGTGACCTATGTCTGGAGAGAGGGACATTTCTATAGGAATGAATTAAATCTCTATGACATAGGATAAACCATAAATGTATTTTTGTTAAAAAAAAATCAAGTCAGATGTCACATGACTTAAATTTAATAATCTTGTGTTTAATGCATTATACAGGCTTAACACCTGCATTTATATATGTAATATATGCAGGACTCAAACTCAGACTTTCACATGAGCCATAATTCTCATGATCATCTTATATTGCTGATGCACCTGATCACACACATGTTGAAAAGATAAATAATCACCAATGTATGTATCTTGTGCTAAACCAGCACTCATCAGTTGATCCAGATTACCATATCCACACATAAACAATCAGTACTCAGCTTTATATTAAGATAGCCAATATTCATACTTTAATGGACAGGCTTCAAACTACTCTAACCCACAACTCTTCAGCCTTCCATTTCATTGAAAATATGATGAAGGAATGTTCAAAGCACATGTTAGTGCCAAGGTTGTCATCCTACCCATGTTGACATTTAGTCATTCTGACCCCCTCATAATTCATTTATACATACATATTCTCCTGCACATGAGGGGTCAGAATGACTAAACATCAACATGGGTAGGATGACAACCTTGCCACTAACATGGGCTTTGAACATTCCATTATCAGATTTTCAATGAAATGGAAGCTGAAGACTTGTAGGTTGCAGTAGTTTGAAGCCTGTCCATTAAAGTATGAAGATTGGCTATCTTAATATAAAGCTGAGTACTGATTGTATATATGTGTGGAGATGGTAATCTGGACCAACTGATGAGTGCTGGTTTAGCACGAAATACATATATTGGTGATTACTTATCTTTTCAACATGTGTGTGATCAGGTGGGTCAACAATATAAGATAGCACTGAGAGTTAAGCTTGAGTTTACAAATGTTATATATAGAGCTCGCTGAGGACGCCAGTAGCAGAAACCGGTCGGAAGTTGGGGGTATTCTACAAAACTTGTTAAGAGTTTGTTTTGCGAGCTCCATATATAACATGTATTTTTGTTAAATGTATTTTGTATGAAAGAAAAATATTGTAAGGAAGAGTTTTGAACTTGATTTCAATTAAAAAGTGCAAATATTTTGGATCCAGATACCAAAATGAACTTGTTGTTGAATACCAGAAAAGATCGCTTATTATTTGATGTATTATTTTTGTTTATCAGTTCATATGTTTCTCAATTAAAAAAATAAAAGTGCTGATTAAATTTTTCAAAACTTTTTAAACACAACTTTTAATAAGAATTAAATAGCATTACCCAGACACTTGCATATTCATTGACAGATATAACAAAATCCTCTGTTGTTTATTGTGAAAATAAAATAATATGTTATATATAATAGATAAATTCTCAATCGTAACACTATAATAATACAAAACTTCAAGGAAATCTTTTTATTAACTAATTTCAAGACCTAAATTCTACTAATCACAATTCAGAATAGGCTTAACTTATTGTAAATACTTCATTTTTCAGACTTAAAAAATAATTCAAATAAAATATGCTTAATGTAAATAATTTCAAAGATATTTCTGTGATTTAAGATATTTAGGATATGGTACAATTGATGAAGATGTTTCCGTGAAACCTAATCCTGTGATCTTCGTACTGTTATAGTTGTTATAGTTTAGAAACACTTTATTTTTATTGCAATAAACTAATAAATGATCCCAAAATATTCTCATTTATGATAGATAGATAGATAGATAGATAGATAGATAGATAGATAGATAGATGGATAGATAGATAGATAGATAGATAGATAGATAGATAGATAGATAGATAGATAGATAGATAGATAGATAGATAGATAGATAGATAGATAGATAGATAGATAGATAGATAGATAGATAGATAGATAGATAGATAGATAGATAGATAGATAGATAGATAGATAGATAGATAGATAGATAGATAGATAGATAGATAGATAGATAGATAGATAGATAGATAGATAGATAGATAGATAGATAGATAGATAGATAGATAGATAGATAGATAGATAGATAGATAGATAGATAGATAGATAGATAGATAGATAGATAGATAGATAGATAGATAGATAGATAGATAGATAGATAGATAGATAGATAGATAGATAGATAGATAGATAGATAGATAGATAGATAGATAGATAGATAGATAGATAGATAGATAGATAGATAGATAGATAGATAGATAGATAGATAGATAGATAGATAGATAGATAGATAGATAGATAGATAGATAGATAGATAGATAGATAGATAGATAGATAGATAGATAGATAGATAGATAGATAGATAGATAGATAGATAGATAGATAGATAGATAGATAGATAGATAGATAGATAGATAGATAGATAGATAGATAGATAGATAGATAGATAGATAGATAGATAGATAGATAGATAGATAGATAGATAGATAGATAGATAGATAGATAGATAGATAGATAGATAGATAGATAGATAGATAGATAGATAGATAGATAGATAGATAAAATAAATCAAAGAATGAATGAATGAATAGATGTATATACAGAATAGGCTCCTAGAAAGACAGATAAATAGATATATTGATAGATATGATTTTTAACATAAATCTTTATTAATTTTAGCAACACCTTCAACAACAAGACGTCGAAATCCTGCATTTAGAAGTTTAACGGCTTTAATGTCAGACCATTCAGAATCCTCATTTAGTGTTAATACTATTAACAGTTCTTCCAATCCAGAGACAGAAGAAAATTATGTACCTCAGGATTACATTCAACCCAACATCTTTTTAGATCAATTTTCTGTAGGATCTGGTAAAGATCGTGACCTTACAAGTAGTTGTAGCACGGAAAGTGGTTCTACCCTCTCTGGACAAGGAGATTATATCAAGTTATTAGGAGAAAATGAACCATCTCAAGACAGAAACTTTTTTACGAATGAACAAAAACTTCAAAGTAAAATAAATGCATGTGAAAGTGAAGGTAAATTCTTATTTTTTTTTTTTATAAAAAGCTAAATACGTATCATTTGTTATGCTAGCTATATACTTATTTTTTTGTTTTTGTTTTATATTTAAGTTTTTTGTCTCAAAATCATTTACTGCTTATGTCTTTCTTAATTAGTGTTTACTAGTTTTACATTTATTCCAGCATTTAGTTTTTAATATTTTTGTTATTCTGTTTTTGTTTTTGTCTTGTTGTTTTAATTAAGAGTATCTTGGTGTAATGATTGATACATTAGTTGTCATGACCTGGAATTTATGTCTAAAATAGTAGTGTTCTCATACAAGATAAGGACTAGTAGTTTCTATCTTTTTTTAATACTTTATGGAGGGGTGTAATTATAAACATATGACCAAAGATGTAAAAATCTGTATGACACTTAAGATATACATCTCATGCTGAACAACCACTCATCAGTGTTAAAAGAGGATAGAAACCAGTTTCTACCTTGTGTGAGATTGGTGTGATGAAAATTACACTACAGAAATATTATCCCCTAAGTGAATAATCTCTAGTCTAATAAATGACTAATAAAAAATATTAATATACTTCCATTAAGTGATTTGTGTCAAAATCATGAGGGCTTTAAGTTTGACACATCAATTAGATTGTAATAATTGGCTATTTATATACACTAAACAAAGATGAAGATATGTGTAAGAGATTGTGATGATGAGTACTGGTTCAGTATGAAGTGTGCATCTTGGGGATTTACATTTTTATATGTCTTTGGTCATATGCTTAAGGTGACACCCCTTCACAAGGTGTGAAAAGTGGATAAAAACCTGTCCCTACCTTGTGTGAAAATGTAGTAAAAATTACACTACTGTAATATTAAACAAGGCAAAACTCTCCATACAATAGTGCCACCCTGTGCCAACCAGAGTAAACAATGGATGCCAGAAGGCTTGTGCATAAAATCCCTATCCAGTGCCTCATCCAATATCCCCAGACTAGTTTCTGGCTTGTGGCCTTCATCAGTCAGGAGTCTTAGATCTGAGAACACTGCATCTAGATCTTAGGATCTAATGCAATCCTCTAGCAGCCACCTTTTAACTCTACTTAACTACAAAACTATTATAATGAATTTGAAAACACAATATTTTCAATCTAAGCTCAATACCTTATATAGTTATATGGGTCTGAACTCAATTCAGCACCCATACATTTTGGTGTCTTTAGCTCCTTAACAACCATAGCCACCATTATCCTATTAGGCAGGATTGGTGTTAAACCACTAAACATCACATGATCACTATCTCTTATTCCAGCACATAATTGTTATTAAACAAGGCAAAACTCTCCATACAGTGATTACTCTGGTTAGCACAGGGTGGCACTACTGTATGGAGAGTTTTGCCTTGTCTAATAACAATTATGTGCTAGTATAAGAGATAGTGATCATGTGAGGTTACAGTAATATTATTAGAATAATCTTTAGTTTAATAAATAATTAATAAAAATTATTAAATGTCTTCTTCATTTATAATTTCCTTTAATGTATTCAACTCCAATTTAGAAATTAGTTATATAAATTAGATGGTGTTTTATATGAAAATATAAAAGATGTTATAAACATATTTATTATATGATGTTTATAAATATGGTTCATTATATTATTAATGACTTATAATTGATTAATACTGTAAGCCTTTTCCATTACTTTTATGTCACTTTTGTGTGTACATAAATATTATATAAATTTATCTTACAATGACGATCATTTACTAAATACATGAATGATTTATTAATCATTTTTGTTAGATCAGAAATTATAATATGTTATTCAAAATTAAACAAAGACTTTTTGAAATTTATATAAAATCACTAAAACATCATATGATCACCATTTAAAACCTCTGCCTACCCAAGCTGTTAATAACAGTAGCAAACTCATACAGTAGTGCCACCCAGTGCAAGCTTTAATAGTCAATGGAAGGAAAAAGGTTTGTGCATAGAATCTCTATCTAATACCTAATAATCCAATATCTTCAGAGTAGTTTCTAACTTGTAGCTTTCATCATTGAGAAGCCATGGGTCTGAGAGTACTATGCCTACATCTTAGGATCAAATGCAGGCCACCAGCAGCCACTTTTTGCCTACTTACATAAATATAAGGCTAGGAGCTCATGGGATGATGGTAATTGTGATTTTTAAAAACCAAGGATGCCAAATGTATAGATACTGGACTGGATTCGGATCTATATGTCTATGCAAGCAAATGAGTTTGGATTGAAAACACTGTTGTGTTTTCATCTTGGGGTATTAGTTTTGTAGTTAACTAAATAGATAAAAAGTGGCTGCTGGCAGATTGCATTAGATTTTAAGATGTAGGCACAGTGCTCTCAGATCCAAAGCTCCTTACTGATGAAAGCCATAAACTAGAAACTAGTCTGGAGATATTGGATTAGTCGGCACTAGATATGGATTTTATGCACAAATCTTCTTGCATCCATTGATTACTAAGGCTTACACTGGGTGGCACTACTATTTGGAGAGTCTGTTATTGCTATCGACTTTAAATTTGTTATATATCAAATGTATCAGTAATTATTTACCATCCATTTATGATAATCACATTTTTTATTAATTCTTTGCCTGTTTTCTGATTTGATCTAAGATGATTAGTCATTATTTATGAACTTATTGAAATGTGTTTAGCATTTGTAAAATAAATTTGCATAATATTCATCACGTAAATGTATTTGAGAAGTTATGTTGGTTTTTTTTTTAAATAAAATAACCTGGTTGTAGTAAAATACATATTAACAGCCATTAGTGTATTATTTATAGTTCCTATAAACATCGCTATCATATACCATTATATTATTTCTGAAGAGTTAGCTGGGAAATAAACTAAAAATGTATTCAGCTTTGGTGTTTATTTCCACAAGTAATGCTACTAATTGAGATAATGCTATTTTATATTTGAATTTCGGTTAGCGATATACATCTGGTTCTGTTTCTTATATAAACACAAAGAGAGAGAGAAATCAAAAACATAAGTTCATATCTTTTAGCTGCAAAAATTTTTGCATTAATATATATACTACTAATCTTTTTCTTTCTTTTATGAAACTCATAGCTGAAGGCTTTATTTATTTTGTTTATCATTGCTTACATGTTTGTTTAAAATCTTTGAATGAATCCTACATTAAGATTTCTGTTTTGCTAATAATAATAAATTTGTAGCATTGGAAACTTGCTTAATTTTTTTTTTAATTCTCTATTTCAAAAAACATTTTTGTTTTGAAATTCTGTCTTAAAGATTTAGATTCGAACTTTCAAATCAGTTTAAAATGTATCAATGTACTTGTATAAGATCATATAAGTTTTTAAAATTTAATGACTTCTTCACATTCATGATCAGAAAGGTATGTGATCTTTCTGCTAGTACTATATGTTTATCTTTGAATGGCTGTCTGTATAACAGACAGATATGTATGCCAGAAATGATTATAACTTTTACCTTTCCAAATTTCATCTTCCAAACCTTACTACTAAACTTTCCTTAAGTTTTTTTACAAGTTAGACATTGATACTATGCTCTTTTGCTTAATTGGGTTTTATCTTTTTTTTTTTATGAGATTCTGTTTTGCATAGCTATAATTTTTATAAATCTGTTTTATTCAATCATGTTTAAAACATCTGGTAATACAGTGATAAGCTTCATTTTCTACATTCAGTTTCTTAGATTTAAAACATTAATCTCTTTAAAATATTATGTTTCTATATATTTTTTTCTCTCTAGATTTTTATTATTTTGATTTATTATCATTATTTCTACTAATATTAGATTAAACTTTAAATTAAATCTTACTGCAGCTAAGTTAAATTTAACGCTTTTTGTCAATTTAGTTATATTTGTCATTAAAAACCAGTTAACACTTAGACAATCCCAATATCAATAGCAATCAACAATTTCAAACTGTTGTCAAGGCAACCTCCTCTAACAATTTCAAACTGTTGTCAAGGCAACTCCTTTTAACAATATATATTGTTAAAAAAAGGTTGCCTTGACAACAGTTTGAAATTGTTGATTGTTATCTATATTGGGATTGTCTAAGTGTTGACTGGTTTCTAATGATTACTTATAAACCTATTTAGCTTTGAGTATTATTACACTTATTTTTTAAATAATACTTTGAGTACAATTCGAAAATTATAATTGCAATTTGTTAGTCTGCATTCTGAACAGGTTATATTTACCTGTTTAAGGAGGTTTATTTAAACTTCTTTGTATCAATAATTTCAATCTCTGTGGTTAAGTTGCAATCTTTCATGTCTATATAAATATATTAGAATTCCACCTTTATTGTTAAAAGGAGGTTGCCTTGACAACAGTTTGAGATTGTTGATTGTCATCTATATTGGGATTGTGTAAGTGTTGACTGGTTTCTAATTGTTATATATATATAATATATTTTACATTTTAGATTTATCTCACATTAACACATTTTGTATCTTTAGTATAAATTGTGATGATAATCATTTTATAAGTAATAATTTGTGAGTTTTTGCATTATATATGTCAGTCTCATTTACTTGACCCAATTTAAATAAATAAATAATCTTTTCTATCTTTTCCAAAACTCAAACAAAATTTCTTTAAGCTACCACTTAATTTTATTTTTTAAGTAATCCACTATCTATAAATATGAGTTTGAAAAATTTAAATTAATTTGAGAAGGGTCATTATTATAAAGGACTTATTCATCTAAACTTCTGATACTAATTTATCTTAGTTTACTAGTTATAAAAATTGAAAGTGAATTTTAAAATTTTGTGGTTTTTCTTTCAATTTCATTTAAAATATGACAGATATTTATATATCACCATGATTTAATATTGTTATACTTTTGAATGTCTTTCTAGACAAAAAAAATAACCTTTCATCTCAATTCTTTCCCAAGATATGTTCAATTCAATCAAACTTATGTTTCTCCTATTTTAAATTAAAATATATAAAGATACAATTCACTGTTCTACAACTTCCCTGATGAATCTTCATATTCACTGAATCCTAATTTTGTTATGGATTCGATTCATTACAATCACTTTTTCCTGCTATTAAGTAATGACATTTTATATTCATTTCTCAAGGGTCATTATCAAGTGCTTATTTCCCTGCTCTATTTCTGATTCTAATTTATCTCACTTTACTAGTTCTAAGAAGGTCTTACATGAATTTTAAGATAACTTTCTTACTAATAATAAACATAATTTGAAGAATAGGTCATGAGAACGATATATGAAAGGATTTTGTAACATATATAAAATATATATGTTTGAAAATTTTCTGATATTCTTTTTTAAACATATGAAAAAAAAAAATCAGAGAAAGGCAAATTATTCACTTGATACATTTAACCCAGATTATCAAATCATCTCAAATATGTTCCTCGTTGTTATTTTTCATTGTATTTTGTTACAACTTAATATACATATAATAATGTTTGATATAAAAAAATATATATTTTATTTTAATAGTAATAATAACAAGTCAGATATCACATGACTTATATATAGCTTGCACTTCCAAATATGTAAAATTAAGAGCATGCTAATAGCTCTAAACAAGCTTTTTTTTTTTATTTATGATAAATGCTACTACAAGAGAAGACATTCAAATCATTTATTACTATTATTATTTTGCTGTTGTGGCTTTGGCTAAATTAAATGGCTAAGCCTACTAATATATGGAGTATCTGAATTAAGTTCAGGCCCATATGATTTTTTTTCAGTTGGAGAGCTGACTTTAAAGACATGTAGGTGTCTAAAAGTTTCAGATCTTCTTCTAACAATTAACTTTTAGATAAATGCTTTGCTTGAGTTGGTTTTTTAAATCTAATGTCCCAACTCCTCACTGAAGAGACCCATAGGTCGAAACCGGTCTGGGGATGGGGACAATCCAAGATAAAAATGATTTGAATGTCTTCTCTTGTAGTAGCATTTATCATAAATAAAAAAAAAAAGCTTGTTTAGAGCTATTAGCATGCTCTTAATTTTACATATTTTATTTTATTAAATGCTAAGCCAGGCTTTCAGTATGGAATATCTATGTCAAATCATAACTGAAATAAAATTAGCAAGGATATTGGCATTTCCATTTGCTGATAAATTAAAATGGCCTCTGATTTTAATCAATTTTTATATTAGGATGTGTGAATATATGTATGAAAATTAATCAGGCATTTAACTATGCTGTTGATTTAAATGACCAGTGTTTTCTAAGTGGTATACTATTTATTGTATCTTAAATTTATGGCATTTTTAAAGTTGATTATGTGCCAGGCCTCTTTGATTGCATGTTTATTGCTGTTACTTTCAAGGCAGATAACCCTAGCATCAGCAGGTTTAAAAGAATGTCCAGTGTTTTTTCATGGTCGATGAATACTGAGCTGTAAGCATTGTTGGATTTGACTATGTTACATAAATGAACATGTTGGGTAACTCTTGATTTTAAGTTTGCATGGGTTTTTACATATCTGCCATTATTAAATTGGCAGTTTAGGGCATATACCAGTTGAGCCTTATCGTCATAAGCCTGGCTTAGTATTTAATAAAATAATATATATATATTATATAAAATATATATATTTTATATCAAACTTATCAAATCTCTTCACAGTAATATTATTTCATTATTTTATAACATATTATTTACAGTATATGCTCATTGTTATTTTTATATAAAAAGGTTTGTATAACATAATAAGTAATTATTTTTACTTTTTATGTATTTTTTTTTTTAAAAAAGATGAATTAATTTTATGATTATGCAGGAGTTTCACAATTATAGATTAAGTTATAACAAAGTAACATAACGTTATAAATATATAGTTCAGTGAATATTCTCTTTTAACAATCAAACTGGTACATTTTTTAATCTTAACTTCACAAAATAAAAATTTATATATATACACATCATGAATAATAATGTATCTAGAAAAATTATTTATGATTTAATTATTCAACAGTTTTAATTACATTATAAATCTTAAATAAAGTTGGCCAAGTTATACAAAATTTAAAAATGCAATTTTCAAATTAGAGTCTGCTTTCTGTGTGAAATAAATATAAAAAAATCTTTTGTCTCATAAAATTTTCTTCCATATTAAAAGATCGAACAAAAATCCCATTTGTATTGCATAAAAAATTACCATTATAAATAATTTGTAAAAGCATTTTATTACTCAAATGTTATCGTCATTTTATAATTTTTATTAATTTGACCAATCATAATTAAGTAAACATTATTACATAATTCATTCGATAAATCTCCACATTATCAAATTACAAAATGATAGCAGTATTTAAATTTATTTACAAAATAAGAATATTACTTAATATTTTATTAATTTCATAAGCAGATATAAATTTAATTGGAAAATATAATTATATATATATATATATATTGTTTCATAATCATTATCATATCTCTTTTGTTGTCTGATGAAGTAAAACTAATTTTTAAAGTCCTATGATCCATCACGTAAATATGACTGATTCATATATTTCAAAGTGTTCTATCATCCACTAATTCCCATTCCTCTAGCAACAATTTTCAAGTCTGTTATCTTCTTTATGTCACTGTTGCTACTTATTTTCTTTTTTTAATTTTCTCTTCAGAAGTTGCTCTATGTCCGTCATGTTCTTCTGCAAGTTTTATAACAAAAATCCCCGAAATCAATTGAGATAAATGAGAAAAAAATATGTAGGTAAGTCTATGTTACTCAGGATCAGGGAGTATTATGAAAAAAATTACAACCATTAGGTATAACAGAAACTCACAGAAAATTTACGAAGATGGACAAGGAGCCTCATAAAATCACCAAAGCCAGAGTATTAGCAAAACTTAAAGCACTCCCTGATAGAACACACCCTGGGCTGCATGGAATCCCAAAATTCCTGCTTATACACCTAAGATCATTTGTCATCCAAATCATTAAAAGGATGGTGGACTTCCTGGATGACAATAGCTGGAAAATTCAAGGGTTCTACCCCATTGCCATGGTGCCTTTGCTTAAAAAACCAGAGGTCCCTAGTGAACTTGGAAAATCACAGGCCAGTCTTCATGATCCCTCTCCTGATAAAGACTATTGAGGGCCTGATAAAATATGACATCCAGGAGAACATCATCAGTCAACTGTCTGCCTGCCAGTTTGCAAAGAAGGGCAGCTCTACAGCAGATGCCGTCAGTTGATTCCGCCTCATTGTCAATCATGTTCACAGTAAAAAGATGTCCTGGCCATTTGCAGTTTAATTAGAGTTTGCCAGTGCCTTTGACTGCATCAGGATTGAGGTGCTCCTTAGTTTACTGGAGGAGCTCCAAGTTCCCAAGGCATATCTCCAAATGATTGAAAACATTTTACAAAATCAAGAAGTGTTTCTCTCATTGGATGGTCAAGTTGTTCCAGGATTTCAGCCCAGCATTTCCATCCCACAGGGCTCACCACTAAGTGCACTCCTCTTTGCAGCCTATATAAACCCATTGCTGTTGTGCATTGAGGCAACCCTCTCGGATATTGCCATACCTTTGCTGAGAGAAAGCATTCATCAAGTTTCTTACATGGATGATGTGGTGGTGTTTCTCTCATCTCAGGATGAGTTTGTTAGGTTAGAGGAAATCTTGGATCACTTTGCTAGCAAATTTGGTCTAAGAGTCAATGAGGCCAAATCAGCTGTGTGATCAAATTGGGAAAACAAATTCCAGGGAGATTTAGAGCAACTCTACAAAAGTTTCTCAGGTTCTTGCTGGTTTTCCCCCCTTTCATCATGAGGAAGGAGCTTGAAGAGTCCCTGCTCAAGAAAGTTGTAAACTCAATTACCTCACTATCAAAGGTTCAGCTGTCATTGTTGGGGAAGGTTGCCCTTCTCAATGCCATAGAATTGCCAAAAATAACATATTTCCTGGCTGGATTTTACCCAACAAGGGCATTCATTCACAATGTGGAAACTCAATGCAGAATACTATGTTGGGGCAGAAAAGCCCCAATCATTAGTCTCAGTCTTCTTCAAAAACCGAAGGCTCAAAATGGGCTTGGATTACATGCAACCTCCGCTTTCCTATTTCAAAGGACATACAATATATTAGTGAAATTATGTTACCAAAATCCGTGTATCGAAAGCCCCTTGCCATTGGTGAATGTTGAACCAATGGATCATCCTTCTCGCAAACAAACAAGCATTTGGTTGCAACAACAAGTGTCAATGATTGTAGAAAAAACTAAGACATCAGCAGCTATCTTTTGGGAAGCATTTAGTATTACACAAAACAATGAGTTCACAATGGAGAGTCATTGGCATTCCAAGGTTTGCTAGGTTGACAAAAAGGATAAGACTTGAACCTAAGCTAGTGGATTTTCTGATAAAAGTCATCCTCAGAGCCCTTCCAATATGCGCCTTTCTGTGTTACAAACGGGGATACAAAATTGATCCAATCTGCCCGATGTGTAATAAAAATGAAGAGACAATGAGCCATATCCTAAATCAATATGAAATTTGGAATAATCTATGTTATTGTGAACTTAAAATAATCAGGGAAGTAGACATTATATGTACAAATATCTCAAAGGCAATAAAGAGTGGCCTTTATGGTAAAATTAGACTGGTCACCTTTATAAATTTCACTATATGGATAGTGCAAATTAAGATTGTCTTTGACAATGGATTGAAAAGTAGACCAGAAGATCTTTTTCTCAAGTTACTTGGTGAAGCCAAAGACTATGATTGGAAAATATGCCAGTACTGGTTAGCCAGTCAGACATGGGAACAACTGAAAATCTAAAGATCAAAGACCCATAGGTGTTTATTGGACTGTTATGGCAAGATTGATTAACTGGATATAAGGACTTCTATGCAGAGTCTAAAAGTTGTTACATTAATGTAATTTATGGTAAGTACAAGTTGTGACATCAAATAAGAATTTCATAGATTCTCTAGTAAATTGCCACTGGCTACATTAAGCAGTTTCATTTCAATAAAAATTTTATTAACAATAAATAGTGATTACATACTAATAAAGGATAAATAAATGAATAAATTGTACAATAATATGATTATATAATGTTCTATGTGTCATCTGGCTAGATTATGTTATGAGAGCACAATTGTTATACTCTTATGTGGATAGGTATAGTGAAGAGATTCTAAGAACTTGTTTAATGGTATTAGCATTTTTAATATAAACATGAATATTTTCTTTTATAATTGACTATTCTATAATGCTGGGTAGGTGGGAGTTGATAATCAGGAAAAGGAAAGAGCAATTAAAGACCAGGTGTCAGAAAAGACTTTACTGGAGGCAAGGAGCTGGTCACGTTTCTTGATTTTTTTGAGCGTTTGATAAAACAATGGTATGATTTGTAGCAGGGGTAATTCCATGAGACTTTTGCATCTCACTATCCATAAGGAATAAAGGACAAAGGTAGAAAGCCTTATTATTGAAAAAAAACCATTATGAATGGCATTTTCAAGTGAGAAAATCATATCAGGTCTTATGTTGGAATTGATTATAATTATATCTTTCAGAGTTTTAAGTCTTGGGCACCGGTGTATAATATGGTCTATGGTTTCATCTTCACGAGCACACAGACCACATATAGGGTCAATGCTGGTAAAACCTCTTTGGTGATAAAGAAACCAATTCGTGGGTAGCGCATTAAGATTTATTTTAATGATGAAGTCAAGGAATTTGGGTTCCAGACTCCATCTTTTGAAGTGTGTAATGAGTCTTTGGTTGGTTACTTTTAGGCTGGTTTTAATGGGTTGTTGATTATAGTTGATTATATTGTATGCTTCCCATAAGGTGATTTTTTGGTTCAGATTAAAGGGTATTATTGGGTTATAAAGTTGTAGGTGTTGTATTAGGGATGCTATCCATGAACTGGAAGAGGGTGGAGGATGATCTGTCAGTGTAATTTTTTTAATAATGTTAGAGTATCCGCAGGAGAGGATCAGATTATGTAGAGTGTTGTGGGTTTTCTGTAAAATGATTGCTTGTATTGAGTGGAATGACAGTCCATTGAACCTGCATGGTCATTGGATACCTCGCAAGCTAATAGCAACTGTCCTTCCTCTCCAGAGAAGTTTGGTGCATAATCGGTTAATTTTATTTTGAAACTGTTTAGACATTTTAACGAATGGAAGATAATATGAGATTTTTGGCATTATGATCATGTTGAGGAGGCCAACCTTTCCATGTAATGAAAGGTATACTATAGTGAGTGAAGTGGTGATGGCTTCAGTTGAATGGAGGATTGCATCTTGAATCTCTCTTGCCATTGCAGTTGGAGTTTTGTAGATTGGGAAACCTAGGTATCTGGGGTTTTGCAGAAAAGGGAGAGTTAATTTGTTTACCAGACATTATCTTCCAGATGGAAGATTTGTTAAAATTTATTTGTAGGCCAAGTTTCGCTGTATTTCTGTTTAATATGTTCATGAGATGGGGAAGGTATTTAATGGTGGGAAGCACAACCATGATGTCATCTATATATGCAAATACATTGAAGTTTTTATTGAGAGAGGGAAGGAAAATTCCAGGGAGGTTTTTTTTTATATCCGTCAGAAGAGGGTTGATGTATGCTGTGAAGAAAAGGGCACTGAGCAGGGATCCTTGAGGGATCGACTTGTATGGCTTGAAGCCTGGTGTGATCTTGCCATCAAGTGAGAGAAAAATCTCTCTGTTGTTGAGCAGATTGCTGACCATCTGTACAATCCCGGCTGGAATGTCGC
>JAQFVV010002036.1:0-37057 GCA_028023455.1 Epiperipatus broadwayi | reverse complement strand
TATATATAGTAATGGGAAAAATCAGTTCATTAATAGGCTGGGACTGGTATAAAGAGTTAGGAATTACCATTAGTGTGAAGACCATGAACAGTTGGGTTAAGTGAAAAAGAGATAAAGCAAAGATTCCTGGAATTATTTGCAAATAAATTAGGGCTAATAATAGCAAACCCTGTCTATATTGAGTTAGTTGAAAACCCAAATCCAGAAACAAATGTGAATTATATAGATAATATGAAATCAAGTATGATAAACAGTGAAACAATAGAAAAATGAACATGGGATAATCAGGAGTATCAAATATTAATCAAATAAATAAGACAAGGTTGGTTAAAAACAAAACCTAGTTATTTAGATCAAGGGTTTCAGGTGAATAGGAAGAGGTTATCAATATGTAAGAGATGTCTAATTATGGGAGATGAAACAGTAATACCACTGGCAGGCTGAGTTTGTGTATTAGAATTGTTGCATAACAATCATTCAGGGGTAATTAGAGCAAAAGCATTGCCCATATTTACATCTAGTGGCCAAAAATAAATGCAATACATTAAAAGGTGTGCTACATGCCAGATGGAGATGGCCTAAGACAACCAGACTAAGGGAGAGACTGCACATTGACCACACAGGGGTGACCACATGAAAAGTTATATTAATAATAGTAGATGAATTTTCAAAGTGAACAGAATATCACAAAGTAAAAAATATGAGCACAGAGAAAACAATAAAGTGTTTCCACAAAGTTTTCTCAACACAGTGATTACTGGAAATCATAGGGTCAGATAATGTGACTGGTTTCATGAGTGATATCATGCAAAAAGGTTTTTAAAAATGGAATTTTTCATACTAGTAACCCTCCATACTATTGTGAATCAAATTGGCTGAAAAAGCAGTGCAACAAATTAAAGAGTTTTTTTTTTTTTTAAAGTAATTATATACATATACAAAATACTTCACAGGAAATAATGCTTTGGCACATTCAATGCCTTGCATGTGGAACTGCTATTGTGAAGGAGATTAAAAACAAAATTGTCATTAATCCATCCAAAAGAAAATGGAGTAAGCCAAAGTAATTATGATAAATCAAAGTTCAAAATTGGAGTGGCAATATGGATTTATAATGTGTTGGGTTAAACTTGGCTTAAAGGAACAATAGAAAACATTTTGTTGAATCATATGGTAATTATTATGGGTGATAATGATCTTACATATAGATGCCATGAAAATCATGTTAGAGGGCAGGATATAATAAATGCATTTAATTGTGGAATGATAAACATTAGAAACTGAAAAGAAAACCTTCAACCTAAAGGCAGAGATTTAGGAAAAACAAAATAGTAATGCCATTATGGAAAAAGTATCTAAAGAAAAAAAGTTTGCAAATGTTTATAGTACAGGCAGATAGGATTGTGTACCATTAGGAAAAAATAGCCTTGGCCTATTCAGGAAAAGCAGAAGCCAAAGAGATTTCAAGATTATGTACAATAAATAAAAGAAGGTATTTTCTGGAGTGGGGGAAGTGTTATATTTTGGTAAAAATATAGCTTGAATAATTGTAATTTCTTATAAGTTTAAAACATTGTGATTCCAGGAAGAAGAGAAAAGAAACTTAAATATAGAAAGATATAGTTAAGTTAAGAACAATAAAAAAATTGCTGAAAGATAAAATATAATGTTAATAATATGGCAGTAAACGTCTGATATTTAAGTAGAGAAAAAATGTATTGTTTAATTTGAGCAAAAAAACTACTTTAAAACTAATTAAACAAAAATATAAAGAGGAAGGGTTAGTATAATTAATATCCAAAAGGCTAATGGCAGTTGAAAGGGATGTGCAGGTACACTATTAAAAGCTTAGTGATAATTTAGTAAATGTCATATTGCTGGGGGAGTAGCCTGAAGAAAAATAGCTATGACTGAATATAAACAATGAAGTATATTTATAGTGTGTATTGAAAGATTAAGAGTTTTTTCTTCTACCTTCTGTTGCATCATTAATGTTGGGGGGGATGGGGGAAAAAGCCCCCAACCTTAAAAACTTAAAACTGTAAAATACCCATACAGTCAACTTATCATTCTACATGATGGTCTTATTTTTATTTGTGGCAATCTCTGATTTTGTTCCTGTGATTTTTGGGGGGGGGAAAACTGTGAGTGTTTTTTTTTAATTATTGTCTGTAAATAGACCTAAAATTTGTTGAGACAGAGGCTTAATATTGCATTAAAAAAAATAGAACTAAAATCAAAAGACTTAATTGATCTACATAGGGGATTAAAACTCTTTAGGGGGATATGAGTATTGCTGTTTGTGACACTACTTAGTATTCATCTTCCTTCTCAGAGATCTAACCATTGAAACAGCTCTTTTATACTTTTTACTCAGTGATTTTTGTGCATTTGGTTGAACATGCATGTTGTGTGCAATTGTAAATAGATATAGTTATCTTTGCTATTGATGATTTTTTGTTAAATTTATAGTATAGTATTTGGGTGGTGTATTGACATTCACTTTTGGGAATCATACATCAATTGTCAACATTTTTGCATTTTTATTTTATACAATTTTGATTTTCTTCTTTTTCCATTCAGTTTTGCTTTCATTATATTTTTAAATTGATGTAATCTTTTATTTTATAGCACTTGCTACATACATTTACTTTTTTTTTATTATTAAAACAATTCAGATTTTCTTTTAATGCAATAAAAGTATATTAGAAGCCAGTTTTACATTTTATTGCTTCAGCTATTGCCATTTCTTTTATATAGTTCTTCTCCATTTCAGCTTTTTAATTTTTTCAATATGTTTTGTGATATGAGTATGTTCTCTCATCTAATTATTTCATTGTTAAATCTCTGCTAAATCTAAAAGATTATTTGCTCTTAATTTGTGACTTTAATTATTGGTCAATTAACATTAACCATGAATGATCATACCAATAGTGACTACTTTTCAATGTTTAAAGGAACTTTCTAGAAGAATTTTAATGGAACAAGAATGTTCATCTGATTAATAATATTTTGATTAATGTATGTTTTTGTTTTCCAATTTTTTCCTACTTGAAGTGTGGTTTTCTGAATTTTCATTTTTGTACATATCCAAGTCTCAAATCTATAAGTAAATGTTGATAAAACACCCTTTCATTTAAAATATTTATTTTCTAACACTTAGACCTATTTTCTTTTAATAATAAATTATTTCTAGTAACACATTCAATACATTTGATTTTATGATTAAATTTATTTATTCTGTATGGGTTTTTAAGGCTGTACTACCCAAAATAATTATGAATATTAATTTCTTTTAATTTATTATTAATAACACACACACACACACACACACACATATATATATAGTGAGGGTAGCTTACAATCTTAACCAAACCAACCCAGGGCTGCTCATATCACTAATTGTGCCTGTTCCAAATTTGCACTTAACTTAAATAATAAGTTTTATTTGATATACAAATATTATACATGTTATTTTACTATCTCAAAACATAACTAGATGTGCTTAAGTGATATGTATTACGTTCTTCGTGTTTTGATAGATTCTGTAGTAGGAATCTTTGGCACATTCATAAAGTCAATGCTAATCAATCTATTGAATAAGAAAATGTTTTGTTCATATTTTGCAACTTCAGTGCTTATACTTCTGGATAAACTGGCTTCACCTACTATTGTAGACTGGAATTTCCAATGAAGTTATTTTTAATTTATAAGAGGTGCTTCATAGACAATAGACTTCTAACTTCCATCAAACCCACACTCTTAATGTAAGTAATTAAAGTCAATAGCTATGATTTTTTGCCATAACTTTATTTATTTTTTTAGATAGTATTGGCTTCAAGCAGCTTAGTCAATAAATTTATTGAATAGAATGGCAAAGATAATTTCTTTAATTAAATATTAATTAACTAACATTCACAACATCTAATATTCAAATTAAAACTGTACAAAGAAAGAATTAATACTAAAGATGTTTTATATTAAATCTATTTAAAATATTTATTTAAGAATTAATAAAGAAAAATTTGGAAAAGGAAAACATACAATGCAATCCAAATATTGTTAATCAGATGATTGTTTCTGTTCCATTTAAATTTTTCAAGCTAGTTCTTTTACACATTTGAAAATTAGTCATAATTGTTTCATCTTTCATGGTTAATGTTAATTTTCCAATAATTTTAAAGTCACCAAATTATTAGTAAGTAATCTTAATCTATCGGTAACCTTGTATCAGTTCTTATAATATACATGTTCTTTTTTTGGAATACTAAGTCTTGTTATTGACTGATTCTTTGCCACATCCATAGCTGAAAGAAGCTCAAGGGTGATGGTCTCTTCTTCCATGCAAAAAGACTTTGGCACAAGTGCTTCTATTTCATTTTTGCATGATAGCTTTATTGAGCAAGTGATTAGTGTACTCTGTGCAGATGTATTTAACTGCAACAGGTCACGCTCAATGAGTACCTCCATCTTTCAGAATTCCCCTAAAATAAAGTCGTAGTACACTCCAGATCTGCCAGTTTTTTGTACATTAATCCTGTTTTGAAATGCTTCGTGCACGCTGTTATTATCATGTTGCTCATGTTTATAATTCCATATTTTATTTTTAACTTTTCGGTAAAAAATGTTCTTTTAGTAAATTATTTCTGCTGTCTTTAATCAAATATCCTAATGGTTTTCTTTCTTGATCATAATTTTTGTACTTTTGGAATTCTTTTTATTTATCTGTATTATCATTCTGTGATACATTTTTATTCCTTCCAATTTCAAATTTCTTTTATTAAACGGTTAAGATAAATAACACTGTACCAAAAAAAACTAAATTCTCATTACACATTTAAAAAAATAAGTTACACAAACTAGAAAAAAATTAAAACTGCATTACCTTGAAAGATTTTTAAATTTACTTTAACTTAAAGCCTATAAATATTCTTAAATGTCATTATATTTTTATTCATCTTATTGTAGATGGTACAATAGCATCCATCTCTACATCAAGAATAATATATTAATTTGAAATTTTATCTCTATTTTGTTAAAAATTATAATGTTTTTGTATTTGAAAATTGATATATTTCGGTGGACTCATTCACAAGTGATGTGGGCTTGAAAGCCCACTTTTAGGTCTAACATGTGTGGTGAATGATTTTCATATTCACCTGCTTTTTTATGCTCAACATATCACTAGGAAAATCAATCCCAAGGCTAAGCACATGCAAGTGTTGACTGGTCTTTTGAGGTTTGGTCATTCTTTGAGGTTTTATTAAGCTGATGAAAGCTTGGTCTGCCCTCAACATTCCTCGTGATCCTGCTCTTATAAAGACTCAGTCATATTTAAGGATAGGCTGATGTCACTTACTGCATATAGAGATATTCAAAGCTGCGCTTTTCCTTCTCTCCTCAGCATCCGCTTCTTACCCAGTCAATGCTTAAAACTAAATTCTATATCAGCAGCAATTTGGTTTTTTCTTTCTGTAAGTCATATTAAAAGAAATATTTTGTATATCTGTATAATCAGAGGGAAATTGGGTCTCAAATACTGGTTTGTTTGAAACCCTAGTGTTTAAAAGCATTGTAATAAGTTCTTTATGTTTTTATAGATTCTTGTATAGCTTTCCTTTACACACTATAAATTAAAAAGCTAATCAAGTTATGGATAAGAAAATAATATATTGTTTCCAGACATCTAAATACATTGCAATATTTACTGCTTCAATTGGTCTACTTACACTTTAAATGCGTAACCTCTAATTACACAGTTAGTTTTAATTTATAAGAGGGGGTACCATTGTCACATGATTCCTAACTTCCTTGTCTTTCATAATTTGACACTAGTAACTAAAGGGCTCAGGGTTACATTTTCAGAAAAAGGAATTACTTTTTGTATAATATTGTCTCAGCTTAGTCAATAACTATTAAATAAAATGGTAAACTAGACTTATTTATTTAAATATTAATTAACTAGTATCTACAACATCTAATATTTAGCTCAAGAACATACAAAGAAAGTGTTAAATTAATACTAAATATTTTATTAAAATCTATTTAAAATATTTACCAAGATTTGGTTAATAAAAAATTGGAAAAGTGAAAAATATGTTAAATTAATCCAAATATTATTAATCAGAGGAAAGTTCTGTTCCATTTAAATTTTTCTAGCTAGTTTTTTTAAACATTGAAAATTTACGCTATCATATGCATCATTTGTGATAATGCTAATTGTCTAATAATTAAAGTCACAAATTGGGAGAAACAATCTCAACTTACCATTAAGTTTTTATCAGTTCTTGTGATATACATGTCTTCCTTAGTGTCCTTGTAGAATGCTATTTAAGTGAATTTATCCTTTTGTAAGCATCTGGCCTGTTCCATAATTTGAGCAAAATGCTTAGTTGTGTGGTCTCTTCATTGGATAAAAGACTGTATTCACAACACTTGCTTCATTCTTGTGATGGTTTGTTCAGCAAGTGAGTAGCAGCCTTGTGCAGACACATTTTACTGCAACAGCTCACTCTCTAAGAAACCTACCTTTTCAAGAATACATAACCAGATAATAGGAAAGAAAAAGATCAAAGTTGTCCTCTTTTTTTAAATGCTCACCAATTTTGAAACTTCTGCCAATTAATTATTATCATGACCCTTAGCTTTATAATCTTATACATTTATTAGTTAAGTTTCTGTAACAAAGTTTTTTCTAGTGTTAAATCTTATTTGTTTAGTTACTTTTGGATTTATGAATAATCTTTGCATGTTTTTCTTATTTTTATCTTTTTTCTTTTCAGTTTCAACTTTTATTAAATCCAAGAATAAATAATTCAAAACCAAAAAATTGAACTTTCATTGTACATTTTAAAAAAAATTACACAAACTAAAAAAATATTAATACAGCATTAATTTAAAAATATCTTTAAACAATTTTTTAGCCTTTAAATAATTTAAACGCCAATATCTTTGGACCATCTAATTGTAGATGATACAGTATATATTTTTTGCTACAACAAATAATAAAAAGATTAAATCTTGAGAAACTATTTTTTGTCATTTCACATATATATAAATAATGAGGAAAATCCCAATTAATAAAAACATACAAAATTAAATACTTCAAAAAAAAAAATAGTACAAATATATTATATCAACCAATAATGAACTTGTCATTACTGTCTTGTACATCACTATTTTGAACAGTACAATGATGTGGACTGACATTTATTAACTATGGTAATGAACTAAGATCAAAGCAGTCACTATGTAAACAAGTATGAGAATGAAATGATATTTTTATTATGTGACTTTTAAATTGATTATCTAAATATAACATGCACAACAATGAGAAAATATGGCAATAAAAAAGGAAATGAAAATTTTAATACCCTAGGCAATAGAAACCATGCTGAATATAAAAACGAAATCAATTTTTATAAATCATCTTTGTGAATTACATATGTGCTACAGAAAGCCAACATCTTCAGAAAAACATTTCAAATGCTATAGAAAATGGATGTGCTATTCCAGAGAACTGATGTTTTCATATATATAATTTCAATATAAAATCAGAACAAGTCAAAGAAATATTTGAAGTGAAGAAGAATAAAAAAATTTGTATGATTGAATAAAATCAGGGAATTGTTTTGAACTGATATTAAACAAAATTATTAAAACAATTCTATTTGAACATGAACTGGAGAATAAGATAAATCATTAGTTTTTAAAGTGGCAATATGAAATAATTTTTATTGCATGTAAAATATATAAAATTTAAGCTGTAGTTGATTTAAAAACAGTATATATAATTAATCCCCACCCAATGTTTTCTGGCTAAATTGTCGATGTCATAGGTGGATTGTTGTCTTCTCTGCCATGGAAGTGTGAGAATTTCATTTACCTTCTCTTGAAATGACAAAGAAACATATTTTGTCCCATATGAAGTGCTTATGTATGGATCTGTGAAAAGACCAAGTGAGGGCGCAGAATTGTACCAAGTGTGTGATGGACAGATGGCAATGAGCAACATGCACTTTGGTTAAGGAGAATGATTTGTAATGCGTGAACTATAAATATGGGAATGGCTTTTGCCAGCTCAACAATTTTAATTAAATCTATTTAAAGAAATTCTGAATTTTTAGTTGTATGTTCTAATTTTATGACTATTTTTGTAAATATTTTTTTTACATTTCTGTTTTTTTTTTTCATACTTGTAAATGTAAAACTTTTGTGATTTAGTTTTTAGGGAAAGTTCATTTTAAATAGAATTCAAAAGTCGAGGGGTGATGGTTAATTTTGAATTTTTCTTTTGTAAATAAAGCTTAGCCTTTCTCCACTAATAGCAATGATGTGGCATTTGATCATTAACCACATGGTATGAAGGTAAGATTTTACTATGATACCACATTCAATACATACACTGTAACAGGGAAAAGTTTATGTTGCTTGTTACATGTTAATTAACAGTCATTACATTTGTTATTTTGTGTAAATAAGTAATCTCTTCAGGTGAATGATATTTACTATCATGTTAGCAATTATACAAATATTTTAAGGAGAAAAGTCACAAGGAAATCAAGCACAGACCACTGGATTTGGACTATGATACAAAAGTAAACATTCCAATGGAAAAAATTAACTTAGCTACTTAGATTCACGTTTATGCTAAATCTATCTTATTTTTATTTTTGTTTAAAATTTGTAAATAATTGGTGCCATTAGGATGAATTTCTATCAAGGGGATTATAGATATGGCAACATAACCTTGTTAATATTATATAGTCCTTCTAAATTTCTTTTCTTCCTCCCTTGTTTTTGCTGTCTTCATATATAATATTGAATTTCAAAAATCTTGCACTTCTCACTTTTCAGCAAAAAAGTTTTATTATTGTTTATAGTTTTGACTGGTACCATGCAGTTTTCATGCAGGGTACAGTCAAAACTGTAATCAATAAAAAAAAGTTTTTTTGCTGAAAAGTGAAAAGTGTAAGATTTTTGAAATTCAATAAACGTGTTAAATTACTGATATGATAGAAATCCATTGTTGATATTTTATATATATATATTACTAAAACATTTTTGAGCTTATTTTGTTTTTTGTTCTCTAATAATGTTAATGAATTTGTTAATATCATTTCAATCTCTCTAGTTTATTAAATCAACTTTGTATTCACTCATTAGTCTACTGCCTCAAACATCTGCCACACATACCATTTTTATATAATAAAATTACTAATTGTAATCTATATAGAGGTGTGCTAGTTGTCAGCTGACATTAATGCATTCCTATTAAGAGAGTCCAAAGTGAATTCTCTCTGAGTTCAATTATTGTGGCATAACAAAACCAGAAAGGGGTGCCAAGTGGATGAACTAACCTAAATTGTATCTAAATTCAGTAAATAGGTTCAGAGCTAGTAGTAAAATGGAGGATGCAATCATTGATTATGTATTTCATCACACAATGTCCAGTATTTTACCTGAAGACCCAAAGTCTGTCCATAGACAGATGCAACACCCTTTCTTTTCTCAGATCATTTCATCTGGCACCAATAATTTAGGGGCATGAAGCTAAAGTTTCAAATGAGATCCAGCTATTGGACTGGTGATTAAAAAAAATTTCTTTGTCATTTAATTTGAACTCATTTTTTATATCAAACTTCTACAACCTGAAATCTCTGTTGTACTTATGCACCTGATGAACAGATAATACACCCAATTATAAAGAGTGAACATCATAATAACTTAAACCAGTTATAAAATGAGTGTGTCACTAAAAAATTATATGTGATACAGTGAATACAGAATTAATAATCTGAGACCAAAGCAAACAAATAAATAAGTAATAAATAAAACTAAAATAGGTAAGTGAGATAAAATAAAATTTAGGCTAAAGAGTAGGCAAAATCAAAAGGAGTTAAATATACATGTAAAATGGTTGGAAATGGTGTGAAACCCTATGACATATATCTAATTGTATCTTTAAAAAGGAGTTAACCTTATATTCAACAATTAAAAGATTTTTAATAATAATTAGAAATGGAAGAAAATTATTAATTATGAAAGTGAAACATTTTGAAGAAATATTAAATACTAGTGACAGTGAAATGGAAGATTCTACTGCCAGTAATGAGGAAAAGATTTTTTGTACAGACAACATCTGGTGGATCTTAGTTGAGATTGGTGACCTTCCACAGATACATGTCACCAACCTAGTGACATCTCCAATCCAAGGAGCACTTGAAGATGATGTGGACTAATCACCAGAATTGAGGTAGTTCAGACTTGGAAATCAAATCATCATAGAGAAATACTCCAAGCAATTATGAGCATGAAAGGAGAAATGAAAGAAGGTAATAGTAGAATGGACAGTATGGAAAAAAGTTTGAAAGCAGATATCAATAATATGGAAACAAAGATGAATAGTAAGATTGATAATGTGGCAAGTCTACTATGGTAACCAAGGCTGATGCAGATGACATAGATATAAAATTGAAAGAATGTATAAGTTCCTTGAAAAGATATGAAAGAGACATAGATGAGGTAAAAAAATGAAAATAAAAATGAAAAAAAGTTGAAGCTAAATTATATGAGAATATGGGATAGGGAAGTAAGACAGGAGATGGATGAGAGAGATGTACAATCTCTTAATAAAGTTTTTGAAGAGTTTAGCTGCAGTATAGTCCAATCAACGACTAAGTATGAAGAGGTGAGCCAAAATCATGAGGCCTTTAAGAATGAAGTCATACAAACCAAAAAATACACCAGCAAAAAAAGTTCAAGAGGAGCTCCAAGACATTTGGACAAAAGTAGATCAACTTTGTGTAAGACAGAGTACTGAAGTAGAAATGCAAGAAGAAGCTAAGGGAAACTATAGATCAAAATCTAAGGCATCTGAGAGGCAATGACTTAAACTAAAATGGTGTTAGAGAGAATTATAGAAAATATAAATGAAACTAGAGATCAAATTGGCCATTTGGATGAATTCATGAAACATAGATTCACACACTTATTGAATCCGAGGAAATCTGTCAAAATACAAAATCTGAAAAGCTGAGATAAGCCAAAAGATCCAGACTGATAAAGGTGAGAAAGAATGAAGGTGGAACTGTCTGCAGATTACAACCAAGATCTTACAAGGATAAATTACCCCTATTCAGAATCCACTTTTCCACATCAAATAATTTTTGAGATAGAGGATTATTCTATAAAAACCAACCCAGATGTTCAAAGTCAACTACAAGTTCCTACCCAGCCAATATACTCCATGAAGGCATTAACTACACTGATAGAAGACCAATTCAATCCAAAAAAGCTTAGACCACTCAATCTCAGGAATTGAGTGTTATCAAATGATACTTCCAAATATCAAGTGAAACTAAGCTCACAAGTCCTCAAGACTAACTGTGAGTCAAATGACAGACCCATGAGAATCCAAGCAACCTCATATTCTAAAGACATCATGGCAGAATATGTGAAAGAAGATGTGTTGGTAAATGAATTGGCTATATATTTGAAATCATCTCTGAAACATTCATAGCTACTATCAAAACAAAGTTAAAATATTCTTCAGACATGATATTGATGAACTGAATGACAGCCATCAAACTGGAGTATTACTAACTCAAATGACTGCCATCAAACTGGAGTATTACTAACTCCAAATGACTGCTACAAAAGATTATCCCTGTTAAAGGGAAAATTCTAAAGGTGCAGATAAGATTGATAGACATTATCATCTTAAGAATATATTGTGGCACTCAAGATATTTCCATAACCAAGTGTATGGTCAAGATATAGAAAATTATCAGATAATAATGGAGATGACCATAATACAAACCAAGAAACAAAAAGGTTCTCTGTTCCATAAGTTGTGTAATACATATGAAGGTCCCTTCATATTCATTAGACATATGAATGCTAGTGCTTAAAGGAAAAAAATATATAATGAAGGATGGTCTTCAAAGATTGCAACCTTGGAACACAAAAACGAACCATTTGCAATGATTGAACCCACTATGGTATTTCCATTAGAATAAATATACATATATAAGAAAAATTTGACAATGACATTGACATAGAAAGAAGACATTTAAAGTCAAATAGTGCAAAAGACAGTGCACCTACAGATTTGCTATGTCATACTTTATAACCCAACCGACCAAGTATAAGGTATAGGTCAACTAAGCAGCATGATAGTGCAAAGAAATGCTGGCACTAACTAACTGTTATACACTCTGAGATAGATACAGAAAAAAGGTAGGTAAAGGCATATAGGCAACTCATGAATATGGACAATCAGAAAAATAAAGATGTGAAGAAAAATCCATACAACTTTAAAGTAGAAGATCAAGTTTTTATAAAGACTTCTCCACATGAGCAAACTGCAAGAAAATAAATATCTTACATTTTCCATCACTATAAAGGGCCTTAAGCCATTACAAAGCTAGTGGGTCACAATGCATTTTGGATAGATGTAAAGAGAGAAATCAAGGGCATTTATAATGCTTGGATCTTGAAACTCTATTTTGGCCCCTCAAAGTAATTATATGATTGCCACATTTGCCATGTGTATAAATAAATAGAAAGAAATGATAGATAAATAACAAGAATGGAAAATATATATATTGAAGCAGGCAATCTGATATTCAGATTGAGCTTCACAACCCACTCAGAATCTCTCACCACCAAACCATATTCAAACTCCATCCTTACACATATATACACATTTATTAATACATTTTTTGTAGTATTAAAATAATCATTGACATAGATAAATATAAATGTCTTAATTTAAATATTGTAAATGAATATATATTTTATATTATATTATTCGTATATGTGTGTAATGGATATATATATATATATATATATATATATATATATATATATATATATATATATATATATATATATAAACATTACAAGCATAAAGCCCAAACTAGTCAATATAAAATCAAAACTACCCCAAATCTAAAATTAAACCAGACCAGCATAAAAATAATATTAAAACACAACCTAAGGTTTCACTGCTACAAGCAGACTTCTCAAGTGTAAAGAACTACAAAAAAACTACACAATATAATATACCCACACAATCCATTCACTTCCCATCCACCCTTAATATTAAAAGAACTCTTAAATAAATTAATTACTTCAGAATAATAAATTTTCAATAATAAAGGTCTCTTTACTTCTTCTTTTGATTTCATTTCTCTCAAAGAAGACAACCTTAGCTTCATCAAAATCAATAGTGTGGCCTGTATCTTTTTCATGGACATACAAAGCAGAACTAAGATATCTATTTTAACTCTACTTTATGAACCTTTATTCTTTCATTTAAACTCAAACTACTCTGACCTATGTAAACCTTCTTAAAATAAACAAGGAATAAAATATCTTACACCAGGAATAGTCTTCTATCAAGAAACTTCTTTGTATTATTTAATAAATTATTCAATGTAACACCCCCTTTTCCAACAATTTTCGTATTTCCAAACAGTTTACTATTCCCAATTTTATGGAAGAGGCAATTAAAATGGCAAAGAAATAATCATATTTTGTTTAACCTCATCCTCAAAATCATTGACAATTTAATGATTGCTTACTCTGTAGTTTACAATTATAAATTGAAGGAATTCTGTAAATGAGTTTAATTGTTTTGATCCTTCTATAAAATTTGTGTTAGAAGGGAGGGGGTTAGATTTTGGTAAGTTAAAATTTTTAGATCTTTTGGTGATTAGAAATATAGAAACTAATTGTTTATTGTGCAGTCATTTAGTTAAAAGTAAAGAATTAAGATCTATAATTAAACCTGATAGCTATCAGTCTGTATCTCATAAAGTAGCTGCTTTAATTTTAATAATTCTAGTGGGGTAGCTTTGTTTCAGAAATATCAATTTTATAAAGATTATTTGAGTGTTGGATACTCTGATAAATTTGTTAAAAGTATTTTATTTAATAGTAATATTTGTAAGGATGTAAAGGTTAAAAAAAATATGATTTTATTTCTTTGCCATTTAAATTGTCTTCTTATAAAATTGTGTGTAGAAATAGTAAATTGTTTGGAAATAAGAAAATTGCTTGGAAAAGGGGTGTTACATTGAATAATTTATTAAATAATACAAAAGAAGTTTTTGATAGAAAGACTATTCCTGGTGTAGTATATTTTATTCCTTGTTTATTTTGTAAGAAGGTTTACATAGGTCAGAGTAGTTTGAGTTTAAATGAAAGAATAAAGGTTCATAAAAGTAGAGTTAAAAATAGATAAGATCGGAAGAGCTTTGTGTGTCCATGAAAAAGATACAGGCCACACTATTGATTTTGATGAAGCTAAGGTTGTCTTCTTTGAGAGAAATGAAATCAAAAGAAGAATTAAAGAGTCTTTATTATTGAAAAATTTATTATTCTGAAGCAATTAATTTATTTAAGAGTTCTTTTTTATTGTTAAGGGTGGATGGGAAGTGAATGGATTTGTGGGTAGTTTTTAATAGTATATATATTGTGTAGTTTTTTTGTAGTTCTCCTTTTACACTTGAGAAGTCTGTTTGTAGCAGTGAAACCTTAGGTTGTGTTTTAATATTATTTTTATGCTGGTCTGGTTTAATTTTAGATTTGGGGTAGTTTTTATTTGATATATATATATATATATATATATATATATATATATATATATATATATATATTATATGCGTAGGTGATGGGAGATTATTTATAAAGTGTTTATAATATTAAAATATATTATAGTAATTTGTATTTTAAAATTATGTAAAATTTTATTATTTATTTTAATAATGGTGGCCAAAAGGTGATGCAATCCTCGTCAAATATTCTCGAATGCAATTAAATCTATTAACCAGAAACTCCATTAGACTGAATTAAAATGTTATAATTTTATAAAAGTAATGTAAAATCCATTAGTGGAAATTTTAGTCACTTCAAATTTGTTTTAAAATCTAAGATTATATTTGTAAAACAATTGTTCGAGAAATTTTTAACAGGATTGCATTGACTTTTAAACTTATAGAAACAAAAGGATGCATGCAGTATGGAACTTGCAGATTGATAATATAGATAAATTGCATTAGGTGAACCAGCTAAAAGCATTTCAGAACAATAATCATATAGATAGTGCTAAATTTGAACACCAAGATAGAAAAATAATTTGAAAAAGCAATGACCAGTAAATTCCATGCTCATTGTACTCAATGAATCATGAGTAGGTAAAAACTTCACCTTTTCTCACCATTCCAGAATGGCTGCTTTCCCAACATCACTGCCCAGGATCCAGGTACTCATAAACTATTACTATGAATCTATACACTGAATAATAAAAGTGCTACCTGCCTGACTAACCTGAACAAAACTAGATCTAGTCTATGATGGATGACTTTCAAATCATCAAAGAATCACCATCAATACTGAACAAGGTAACAAATCCATGTTGCTATTATAACTCATAAATTTACATGTATAATCTCAATTTAAAACTGTATTTCTTGTCTAACCATTCTTTTAAATGTAATGTAATCTTTTTTTAGCTGATCTGAATATCAGAATCTTAACTAGTATAAATTTAAAATCTTAATATTTTTCCTATATTCCTAATTTCTTATTTTACTTTTGTGTGGCAACAATATTTCATATTTTGATTATTATGTTTTATATTTTGTATTTTAAATAATATGCCAATAACTTTCTAAATTTGCAAGAATGTTTGCTCTCTTTTAAATCCCCCCCTTTCTTTTCACGAGATCAGTTTAGTTACTTTTGCTTAAAACAGGTTTATTTCAATTACAGCAAACACTTGAAAATTTAGGAAAACAACTTAATTATATTATAGTGTGGTTGTTGAAAAACAGAGTAGAAATCTGTTTTTTCAAAAATGTTTTTTATTTTAATTTAAAATAATAGTGTTAATTCTAAAAGTTCAAATCTGTTTTATGTGAAATTAAATCAATATTTTATTTTATGAAATCAATAACCACCACCTAACTCTTATATATATAATGATGTGTACTATATCATCAAAGCACTTAGAACCTAATTTTCATGTTTGTTTTTTAACGTTTATGAAAAGTTTTATATATAAATTAATGTAACAGGGGAAGGGGATTTCTATTTCAT
The DNA here is from genome assembly GCA_028023455.1 of Epiperipatus broadwayi. NCBI lineage: Eukaryota > Metazoa > Onychophora > Udeonychophora > Euonychophora > Peripatidae > Epiperipatus > Epiperipatus broadwayi. Next base: position 20,950 of record JAQFVV010002036.1, on the reverse strand, counting down.
GACTTTCTTTACTCAATTCATTTTTCAGATCATGTCCTATCTCAACTTCTTTTTCTACTTCCTGCCTATCTTTACTCAGATCTTTTTTCAATGTTTTTATTATCTCTTAATTCTTCTCTACTTCACCCATTGTTTCACCTCTCATTGCCTTCATTTCTCTAATTATTTCTACTTTGAACTCACTAATTTCTTCCTTCATTTTTTTTATGCATTTCTCTATTTTCTGTCTTTGTTTCTGCTTTGAACTCTGCCAGCTTTGCTTGCTGACTTTGCTTGAATTCACTAATTTCTTCCTTCATTTCCTGATGCATTTTCCTCAACATATCCATCATCATCATCTTCATGATCACTGACTCTTCTTTTTTCTTTTTCAACTACTCCGATTTTGAAATAATCTAAAACCCACTCCAACTTTTTTTAAAAATAAAAAAAATCTACAAGCAAATAAAATGCTAATTTTCTGTTTTATATTATTATATTAAAAAGACAAACTATATTTAACACACTTTTAAATTCAAAAATTAACTCCAAGAGAAGAAAGAAATCGTTATTTACTGTTTATTAATTACTTCATATGAAAAAAATGAACCCCCTTATACCAAACTGCTCTAACAAAACTGATCTCTACCTACTAAATCTTGCCTTGTACATCTGAAATCTTTCTCAAACATCTAAACAAAATCTCACATGGGCTTTAAAATTGAAGCCCAATGTTGGCTGCACTAAAATTTAATAAGTATGTAATAGTCACTCAATTGATCTTCGATTACGGTGCCACCAGATCACTGTGTATATGGAAAATTTTTTTACTGTGATCAAAAGTTAATGAGGATGATTTTCTGTGCTGACTAAACACAGGAAGATAGCAAGAGTTCGTGAATATTGTTCAGACAATTGATAAAACAAAAGCACTAACACAAACATCAGCCAAATTAGTTTAAATAATTTTAAAGTTTTATTAAGAGAAATATAAAATTTGAAAGTAAAGATTTTCACACAATAAACATGGTTCAGTCAAGCATGTACTGACAAAAACTAAACAGCAATGCACTGGAGATAGATTAATTTTCTAAAAGTGAATTAGAACAGGAGGGAATGATTTTCCTTCAGTTGATGATTCACTAAGCAATTCAGGTTTCCTTATTCAAAAGTTCTAAAATGAAAAGCAAATGAAAGTTTCTTGCATAAATCAATGAACCAGCATCACCAGCTTATTGACTAATGATGTCATAATGTCCACAGAGCTATTGCATGGAAAAGTCATGTTTAAGATCTCCACAGTTGATTACATTGCAAACACACACATAAAACATAGTAAATGCATACAACAGAGTATGAATTATAAAATGAGAGAAAACTTAAATTTCCAATTTAATAAAATAGTAAAATTAGAAAAATATGCCGGTATAAATGATTTAAAAATTAATGAAACATTAAATATCTGATTTAAGGAAAACTGACATTTAAAACTGGGAAACCACCAACTAAATGATTGGGAAAAATTAAGCTGAGAATAATAATTAAAAATTTTCAAGAAGAGACAGATAAGTAATTAGAAAACCAGTTATGTTTGCCCAAGCATTTATCAAGAGAATAAAATAATTAGAATTACAAATAATTTTACAAACTAAATTCTGCGTACACACTCTGACAAATAAATTTCAAACCAAGAAAATAAAAGAGCAAATAAATCTAGCCAACAAAATACTAAAATTTGACCTACATTTTTATAAGTTAATTTATCAGAGAGTGTATATGAGCTGAAAATATAAAAACCATAAATGCTTTAGCAGAAAGAAATGTTCTATCACCTAAAATTTAAATGGGGATCAGTTATATCTTTTTGCTGGCAATTTATAAAAGAACAACAATTATAGTTTTTCACTTCAGAGATGTGAAAACAATATGGTCTTGTAAGGAATCAACTAAATGTTTCTGATGAGCATTTCTTGCCTGGAATAATGCATTGAGACCAGAACATTATATTGTCAGCAGGACAGCCCATGATACAACACTTTAAGAAGATTCATGGTTGATTCACACATACAAAATAAAAAAATATTATTACAATCCTATGTAATCTAGAAAATAAGAAATGAAATCTCCAACTACAGAAAATCAGAATAACAAACATGATAAACTGCCAGCCAAAAGATTTGCAGTTTACGAAAAGCACAAACACGGTAATTTAAATTAATTATTGGATATGAAAATATGGATAGGTGAGCAAATTAAAATTATGAAAAACTGCTAAAGCATTTAGCAATAGTTAGTAAAATAAAAGACATATATAATATACTCCACGATAAAGAAAATTGCAAACAAACTTGGAATCTTAAAACTAGGATTCCAAGAACACACTAAAAATACAAAAAAGCAAAAATATATAAAAATTATTAGACTAAATAACTAATAAAACTTTATACATGACACTTATTTTATATTGAGTGGAGATTTAATTAAAAATAATTTATTTACCCTGGAAAGAATAAAAAAATTTTTACCTTACAGTAAAGCAGAGTTCATGTAATTTTTCAAGTAGTGTACACTTTTATTTTAAGTTCATCTTTCAGGTATCTCCTTTTCATGATGGCATGTGTAGAGGCATATTTCAGGATCCTTTTTTTTACTTCAGACTTTACTGCCATGATGAAAGAACAACTTGGAATCAAAGGTCCATTCTTGGTTAAGTTAGCAAGGCATGTTATAGGATAGCATATGTATAGCAGTTAATTTTGACATCTTGTGACAGCAAAATTTTAAAAAGAAATCCAATGTCTGAACTGATAACACTATGAATTACAGCAGGCTAATATGTAATAAAAAGTATAATTATAAGAGACTGAATCAATTATGGAGATCTAGCTTTGTCAAGCCAAGAATCTTCTAAAATGTCTGAAATTTTTGGGGTTATTTACACCCCCACACTATTTCCCATGTAAACTTTCTTGTTTTTCAATTTTATAAGCCTTAACCCAGGGCAAATCTAAATCTTCTGCTCAACCTTAATAAAGAATTCTAACCAGAGATTAACTTATAGAAACACAATAATAACACAAAATTAAATCTTTGCTTTTAAAATTAAACAAATTAGATTATAATTAAAATAAAAGAAACAGGCATGTAATTAAAAAGTTTAATTGCTTTTAATTAATTTGATTTAAAAAAAGTAAAAACAAGCAGTAAAAGAAAACTATTTTAGAAATCAATTTTATAAAAAATAGAAGGAACTATTTTAAACATAACTGAGTGTGTATGTTAATACACATACTCTTTATAAACAAACTTTTAAATAGTTTTAAACTTTTTTAACTTTAAATATTTAATTGAAATAAGTTTTTATTTTTGATAATGAAACCATTGAATCAGATATACCATCCATTTCAATATACACACCTGGGTTTCATTTTACGTGCTAGATAGGTTCCTCAGAAAACATGCAAACGAAATCGTGCAAAAATAGATGTAACTTACAATGAAAAAGAGTGGACACGGTCTGTGATTTTTCAAAATTCGCATAAAAGCAAAGCACCAATGTAAAATTACTTTAAAATTCGCACAAAAAAAAATAAGGAAATAAAATATGACTAATAAAAAATTTCAAATTGGAAAAAAATTGATACAAGACAAACTTTTTTAAACTATAATATTTAATTTTATTCAAAATAATATATTTTTATGCATAATTTACAGTACAGTAATTTACATTTTTTTATACACATTTTAATTATTATGATTTTCTGGTGACAACGTAATTAGTAATTAATCTTTGAGATGATGATTTTATTAATTGTTTAGGAAGCTCGCGATATTCAGACATACAACAATTTAGCTCTCGTTGGAATTTAAGAGCAGGTTAATGATTAGTGTCATTAATAAGAAAATAATAATTGATTACGTTCTTTTTTAAAAAGCAAAAACAGAATGTGATTTAAAATGCAAAATTAACACGCACAATGCTTGTCCAAATTGACATTATAATCTTGTAAAATTTAACATGTGTATACATAAAATGTGGAAATTCTGATTTTAATTTCATTATTGCATAAAATCTTACTATTATAAAGCACTGAAAATATTGAAATTACTAAGATGAAAGTCGAATTCCAATAATGTGCTATTACTTTCAATATGATGTAAGTGTGTGAAATTTATTATTTAAAGTAATAGCACATTATCGAAGTTCGACTTCCGGTGAAGCATGGATCGCGTAACTTCAAAATCATGTTAAATAAATCCATGTAAAAGAGACCCAGGTGTATATATTGTAACAGGCACAGACGACATTACATTGTTTTTTTATTAATAAACATGAAAAGAATAAAAGTTCGCAAATAAAACTTCCTTTTTAAGAATTAAAAATTGAAAATTAAAATTCTATACTAAACTCATATATATATATAAAATCGCACAGATGAAAAAAAATTATTAAAATAAAACTTTATTAAAAATAGAAAAAGTATTTTAAAAGCAAAAACTTAAAAAAGATTTAGATATAAAAATATATCTTTAAGTTTGGAAAACAAATTAATTAATGTTATTGAAAAATGGAAATGATTATTTTAAATAGTCAAAGTGAACTAGCCCTTGGGCATTTTAAATGTATAAGCATCAGTCAGATAGGAAAACAATAGAAATTAATAGCAAATGAAAGAGATCCATCAGGGAATTGGACCTCAATGGAAGGATCATCATCATCGATGACGTAATGTCCATTGGATCCTAAAGTTATATATATAAAAAAAAGTTTGATAATAAAATTTTTAGTTGAGTAAAGAAAAGTTAAGAGAAGATGGAGAAGTGTTAAGTCAGAGAGTTGGAGATGAAGGGATTGAAAGACGCACTTTCAATTCCTTCAGTTGTTATAAAAAAAAAGGAAAATGAAACATCGCTTTTCTTGTATATGAGGACCACAGGATCATCGAGAGATTTTAACACTGGATTCATGTTCAAATGGCAAGCAACGAATAAAAATGAATGTTTTAAAATCATAAGAACTTTTTGAACTCTAAGCTTTAAATATATTTCTAAAACTCCAGTATACTAAACAATAAGAACTTTAATTCTAAAACTTATTCCGTATTTAAAATAATTGCAATAGAATCCTATCTGACCAAACTAAATTATTTATTAATTAGTTATAATTTTATTTGATGTATTTCTTTGTAAAATCATTTCCTTTTATTTATTTACTTTTTGTTCTTTAAGTTTTATCATGATTTTTGTTTTTCGTTAAATTATATAAATGTTAAACTTAAGTTGGGGGTGAATGGCTATATAGATTTGTAAAGTTTTATTAGGGGAGGGTAATCTTAGGTTATTTGTTTTGTAGTTAAATTAGGTCAATGGATTGAATATATTGGTGTAATTAGTAGATGTAGTATGAGATTTACTATGGGCAGAATCACTTTATACGCCACACACTTTCCTTTTGGCCTATGGAATGTGATTCATAAGTCGGCAAAATGACCGCAGTCCTTTCCTATGGAGTTTTTTTTTATTGCTCTTCTTGTCAGATAGATGTAGTATTCCTATCTAATGAGAGGCAATTTCTTCTCTTAATCTCTTAACCTTTTGTGCTGTCGTATTCGTATTACATTGAATGCATCGATATATCAGATGAATTGACGTTGGTTTGACTGCTAACTTTTGGCCTAAGGTTAAATAAGAATAGAATATTTTCTTTCAAATGCAAATCTGTGTAGTCTATTTATACTCAACACTCTAAATAAAAATGCATTAAATTTAAGTTGGGTATGGACATTGCATGGATTCGTTATCGGTTGATTATGTTTTTGGTTTTCATATTTGATCAAAATATATAGACATTCGGTAAATAATGATACCTTATGGTGAGTATCTAAAATATATTTATTCGGATGTCTTGTAAGTTATTGGTGTCAAGGCGGTATCTTATGATGAATGCCATTGGGTTTCTTGTATTCCCTCTGCAATTCACAGTATCAATGACTTTGTATTTTGATTGTTTATGTTTATTTTGAAATGTTTTTAACCATGCAATCTATGTAACCGATCTATACTCAACATTTTAAAACAAACTTTTATAAACCCATCTGTGCAAACTTATAAAAATTAAAATGTAAATTTATAAAAATTAAAATATAAATTAAAATCAAAGTTAAAAATGTAAGTTAAATTTTAAAATGTAAACTGATACTAAAACAATTTTAAATATTATATATGTGCGTAAATAAATGTTTGTGTGTATAATTACTGGCAGTGGCTTATTTTATTCTTTTTTTATACATTCTTAGATAAGAATTTAATATAAAATATAAATCTCTGCTGTTCCACTGAGCTAGTGACAATGGGCTAATGATTGAAATCAACCAATATAAATTTTTTTTTTACTTATGTATCTGCCTACTTTATAAATTTTTCTAGGTTCAAATGCCTAGATGGCACCCTTGTAGTGCAGATTACGCTAGTCTCCTATATCTCCGGATCGTTATAACTGGCTACCCAACTTGGGCTGATCTTTGATAAACCCCGAGGGCCCTGAGTAAATTTCTTTGTTCAAAATGAAATATTTTTATCTGTTTACATAAGTCGTATACTTTAAATCTAATAAAAGTGCTGCTAGAAAGAAATTGCACATATATTAAACATGAGAAAGTATTAACAATATTAAATTGTATTTTGTTAAAAAGAAAGTCAAAAGGTTGCAATTAATATGTTTTTTTTTGTTAATATATATTATGCTTTAACATGTATATGCGCGCACAGCCACATAAGTTTATGATCGTAAATGTGGTACCTTACGATGAGTACTGTTTGGGAATTTACTTCAGTGTAATCCTATGTAAGCATTTCAGTCAGTCATAAATAAGTTGGTGGTATTTATAATTGTGCTGCAAATATACACGTATAAACCCATTATTTCTTAAAACATATTTACCTCAATGCAATCTTCTTAAATAAATAATTTATATAATTTGCTTGTTGTGCCATTTGTTAGAAATGAAATATAGAGAAAATAGAATTCTTGGGAGGGAGGAGGCATAAACGTGATTGGTCCTTAGGAAAACGATAGTAAACATTTTTTTTTTGTATATAGTCTTTTTGTAAAATTACTAACCAGATGTTTTTGTAAATTTTCGTTAATCGTGTACCGTAATTACTAACCCTAAGTAAAATATTTTTTTTTGTTTATTTTTTTTTAAGCAAGTTTACTGATATGTAATGGGCAGAGATGATGTTACATTGTTTTTTTATTAGTAAACATGAAAAGAATAAAAGTTCGCAAATAAAACTTCCTTTTTAAGAATTAAAAATTGAAAATTAAAATTCTATATTAAACTCCTATATATATAAAATCGCACAGTTGAAAAAAATTTTTTAAATAAAACTTTATTAAAAATAGAAAAAGTATTTTAAAAGCAAAAACTTAAAATAGATTTAGAGATAAATATATATCTTTAAGTTTAGAAAACAAATTAATTAATGTTATTGAAAAATGGAAATGATTATTTTAATTAGTCAAAGTGAACTAGCCCTTGGGCATTTTAAATGTATAAGCATCAGTCAGATAGGAAAACAATAGAAATTAATGGCAAATGAAAGAGATCCATCGGAGAATCGGACCTCGATGGAAGGATCATCATCATCGATGATGTAATGTCCATTGGATCCTAAAGTTATATATAAAAGAAAAAGGTTGATAATAAAATTTTTAGTTGAGTAAAAAAAGCTAAGAGAAGATGGAGATGTCTTAAGTCAGAGAGTTGGAGATGAAGGGATTGAAAGATGCATTTTCAATTCTTTTGGTTGTTATAAAAAAAAGGAAAATGAAACATCGCTTTTCTTGTATATGAGGACCACAGGATCATTGAAGGATTTTAATGCTGGATTCACATTCAAATGGCAAGCAATGGATAAAAATGAATGTTTTAAAATCGTAAGAACTTTTTGAACTCTAAGCTTTAAATATATTTCTAAAACTCCAGTATACTAAACAATAAGAACTTTAATTCTAAAACTTATTCCGTATTTAAAATAATTGCAATAGAATCCTATCTGACCAAACTAAATTATTTATTAATTAGTTATAATTTTATTTGATGTATTTCTTTGTAAAATCATTTCCATTTATTTATTTATTTATTTATTTTTTGTTATTTAAGTTTTTATCATGATTTTTGTTTTTCGTTAAATTAAATTATATAAATGTTAAACTTAAGTCGGGCATGAATGGCTATATAGATTTGTAAAGTTATATTAGGGGAGGGTAATCTTAGGTTGTTTTGTAGTTAAATTAGGTCAATGGATTGGATATATTGGTGTAATTAGTAGATGTAGTACGAGATTCGCTACGGGTGGAATTGCTATATACGCTGCACACTTCCCTTTTGGCCTATGGAATGCGATTCGTAAGTCGGCAAAATGACCGCAGTCCTTTCCTATGGAGTTTTTTTTATTGCTCTTCTTGTCAGATAGATGTAGTATTCCTATCTGATGAGAGGCAATTTCTTCTCTTAACATTTTGTACTGCCGTATTCGTATTACATTGAATGCATCGTTATATCAAATGAATTGACATTGGTTTGACTGCGAACTTTTGGCCTAAGGTTAAATAAGGATAGAATATTTTCTTTCAAAATGCAAATCTGTGTAGTCTATTCATACTCGACACTCTAAATAAAAATGCATTAAATTTAAGTTGGGTATGGACGTTGCATGAATTCGTTATAGGTTAATTATGTTTTTGGTTTTCATATTTGATCAGAGTATATAGACATTCGGTAAATAATGATATCTTATGGTGAGTATCTAAAATGTATTTATTCAGATGTCTTTTAAGTTATTGTTGTCAATGTGGTATCTTATGATGAATGCCATTGGGTTGATTGTATTCCCTCTGCAATTGACAGTATCAATGACTTTGTATTTTGATCGTTTATGTTTATTTTGAAATGTTTTTAACCGTGCAATCTATGTAACCGATCTATACTCAACATTTTAAAACAAATTTTTATAAACCCATCTGTGCAAACTTATAAAAATTAAAATGTAAATTTATAAAAATTAAAATGTAAATTAAAATCAAAGTTAAAAATGTAAGTTAAATTTTAAAATGTAAACTGATACTAAAACAATTTTAAATATTATATATGTGCATAAATAAATGTTTGTGTGTATAATTACTGGCAGTGGCTTATTTTATTCTTTTTTTATACATTCTTAGATAAGAATTTAATATAAAATATAAATCTCTGCTGTTCCACTGAGCTAGTGACAATGGGCTAATGACCGAAATCAACCAATATAATTTTTTTTACTTATGTATCTACCTACTTTTAAATTTTTCTAGGTTCAAATGCCTAGATGGCGCCCTTGTAGTGCAGACTACGTTAGTCTCCTATATCTCCAGATTGTTATAATATATATATATATTGTGATCCTGTGGTAGTCTATGTACAGAATTTGTGCTATTCTATTCTAAAAAAATAAAATAAAAGTAATATTTAATTTGTAAATAGTGCTATCCACTTTGTCTAGCAATATTTTATTCTAATTTAATCACTATTAATGCAAACTACCTAATATTTTATAAATTGAGAAAGTATTTAAAAAAATTATTACTATAATAGTTAGGCTAATGCAAACTGAAAATGTTTAAAAAAAGAAAAAAAAACCTGATATTTACTTGTATAGATTATAAAAAATAAAACTAGATAAAATTTAATATTGTCATTATAAGCATTTAAAGTTAGTTATTTAAGTAGTTTCATATAAATGATAGCTTTATTAAAATATTTCTCTGTAATAAATATTTTAAAATGTAGTTTATTTGCAAGCAAAAGTTATTAAAGTTTAGTAAATTAGTTAACAATAAATAAAGTGTCTGCATGAGAAATTAGTGTGCATACAAGCATTTTTAGTTTCTTATTTTTAAATGTTAGGATAATTACTTTTAAATATCAAATGTTTACAATAAACGTTAACAATAATAATGTGAACGGCTGAAACTTTTGACAGATGCACCTTAAAATGCTTATGTGACAGCCAATCAGATAAAATAATGACTGCACATGGAACTCACAATTTAAAACACAAGGTAGAGATTTTATGAGAAAATTATGGAACCTACCTTCTCTACTTAAATTTATATATAAATAAGTCAGACTCAAGCATTTTGAACTAATAGCATGAAGTTTTACACACCTTCACATTTCATTCACTAAATATTATATATAAACAACATGAAATCATTTTAAAGGTGCATCTGTCAAAGGTTTCAGCCATTCGCATTATTATTATATCATCTGCTTGCACTTAATAAATTAATATATTTACATTTGTTACTATCATTTCATTAGATTTGAAAATTGCTTCATAGTAAATCAAAATATTTCACATTTATTTTTAATATTTAGTGAATTAAATGTGAAGGTGTTTAAAGCTTCATGCTTTTAGTTCAAAATGCTTGATTCTGGCTTATTTATATACAAATTTAAGTAGAGAAGAAGGTGGGTTCCATATATTTCTCATAAAATCTCTGCCTTGTTTTGAATTGTGAGTTCCATGTGCAATCATTACTACATCTGATTGATTGTCGCATAAACATTTTTAAGGCACATCTGTCAAAGGTTTCAGCCTTTCCTGTTATTATATCATCTGCTTGTGCTTAATAAATTAATAAAAGTTAACATAAATTCTGGCAAAAAAATGAGCTAAGTTTAAATATAAAAAAGGTTATAATTTTATCTTAGGTAATAAGCACAAATAATTATTATTTGGTTTAATTTTATTATTTTAACTTATTAAATCTTTAGTTAATATGTTTCACTTGATTTGTTTTGGTCTATGACCTTAGATTAGCATATAATTTTCATCAATTATATAATTTTTAGTAATTATTTCCATATTATAACTTACATTTTTTAATTAAGAGGTCACTGATAATTAAGTACAAGGAATTACCTTAGACCCATGTCAGCAATGGCTATAAAAGTCAGATTACCATAATAGATAGTGACTCTCATTCTCTGTTCAACTGACCACCAGTTCTGACTGCATCTTTAATATTGTTAATTTTTTTATAACCATTTTTTTTAAAAAAACAGTGTAAAATTTATGATCATATCTTAGTCATTCATCATGGTCAGGTAAACAATTTTTAAGATATCTTGCTTTTATATTGTCTTAATTCAGTTATGAACTTTCTATTTTATAATTAAATGTTTGAGGAAATATTAACTTAAGAATGGCACAGTTTCAGAAATTTTATTTTAGAGTAAATTATTCACAAACCAGATGAAAATCATTATAATTAAAATCATAACATACTTTTTACTTTTTTCTCTCCTATTACTATCTGTCAACATATATAGGAGAAGGAAATTTTAAAAAAAACTCATGATGAGAATAGAAGAACTAAAATATTGATGAATAATTATAATTTATCTCAATTGTTTTATGCTAATTCTTATGTAGTAATTATCTGACTGCTAAATTATTATAACTTTTAATTAAGTTGATAAATTTAAATCTGTTAGAATAAACCATACACACATTGATTACAAATTATAACTCAGAAAACAAAATATGATATAAGAACAATACCTAGAGATAAATATCAACAAATTATTACTTCTCCGAACATTTTGAAAGGCTTACCCTTCATTATCAAGGACTACAAAATTTCTTATAATCTCCAACAATATACTGATATGCAAATATTCGAAATGAATTAGGTGAATATGCAAATAAGGCTCAAAGAGCCTCAGCATGCCATTTTCTTGATAAAGTGTAAAAGAACTCCCTCTTATTTAATGCATGCTCATCCAAAATGATAAAAAATGCCTCTTGAATTTTCAAATCACTTCGCTCCCTACATAATACTTTAGGTTCATCTGATCTGCATGCATGACCTGCAGCAATTGCATGTTGTACAAAAATGGACAAGTGGGATGAATCAGTTAAAGCTCTATTATATGAATGTACATGTTGGGACAATCTAACATGAATGGATGCTTTTGTTTCTCCATAATATGCAGCCTGACAGTTGATTCCTCTACATTGCAATTTTGTAGACTGCCTCCTGTGCTTAAATCGAAGGAATGTAATCTTTAGTGTTATTTAAACACCTATTCAAATTAGGGGGTGACGTAAAACATACACAAAACTCCGAATGAAAGATCATATGCGTTTTATTATAAATATTTAGGATATATGGGAACAAAATCCGAGGTTTATTTTGCTTAACAGTCTGATTATGCCTTCCTTTGAATTTCTCTATTATATTATCAATAATCCGAGGATTATATTGGGCCTTAATGAGTTCATTTCTGTAAATTTCAATGTTGTTTCTCTTGTCATTTTCATAACTACACAAAGTAAAAATGATTTTAGGCCAGCAAATTTATGTCTGGTGTATTTGATGAATGATGTATATGGTCTCTAATATGAATGGGCTTAATGTTCATTTTATAATAAAAACAGTCTGCTTCCATCATTACTTGTAGGTCCAAATATTTAATGCTGTTTGGTGCTTCTGCATGACTAACATTTAAAGTAAGGCCTGATGTTGTAGTTAGGTCAGTTTTAATATCCTCCATTATTTTCTCTGGAGTGGAAATAAGAATATCATCCACATATCTGGTGTACGTCACTAATCCATTGTTCATATATCTAGGCAAAACAATCTATTCATAGGCATTCATCATAAGACTGGCAATAATATCACTCATTGGGAGACCCATCAGCCACCCGTTGAGCATATGAAACCATTCATTATTGAAAACTGCATAAATATTACAGTTCATTCATTCTAGCAAAGCCACAACAACTTTAACATGTTCAAGGTCCATTTCATAATTGATTAGTGCTTCTCTGACTACAATAATCGATTTAGGCCTATCAATAGATCCATAAAGATCTGCTACATTGAGTGCAGTCATTCCTGTATGTTGAACTGGATGTACATTTTTCAATTTATTAACAAAATCAAATGATGATTTAATAGCATACTCTTCATATCCAGTCATTTGGGTGATCCATTTATTTATGATCCTAGCCACTTTGTAGTAGTGTACTCCACCAAAGTTGATCATTAATCTTAAAGGTACACCTTCTTTATGGATAAACATGAAATTTATTCAGAAGAAATAACTTGCTCCAAATAACCAGGATAATTTTTCCATTTATTGTTTATTTCTCTTTGTTTTTTTTTCTCAGTGATGAAAGGTTATTCATCAAAAAAAGGTACAAATATAGTTAAATAAGAGATTTACAAAGAATGGTAAAAATGAAATTCTGGAGCAACATAGTGAAAGGGGAAGGATACATATGAAAAGGGAAAGGGATGTGGAAAGGGTTTGTATTAACCATTAAAGACAAATGAATGTTACAATTAGGAATTATTTGTAAAGTCTAGAAATAAAATATGAATAGTCTTTTAGGAGTACAATATTGGGAAAGTTGAGAAATGGGAAAACACTTGGAGGTAACACAAAATATGGACTAAATCAATCTACTGTTCCATTCTTCCAAATGGCCTTGAATATCTTCACAAGAGAGCAATCCTGAATATTTAGGAAAAATTATGGAAAACCTATGGAGAACAAGGGGAAAAAATCCAAGCTTCAAAATGTCTCTGCTGAAAACCATTCTAATCCATCATGAAAATCACATGAACAGCAAAAGGCCAGCCCTATCAATAGCAACATTGGAAGTAATAAAATTAAATAAGGTGGATCACTTGCAATTAGAATCCTGAAGCCAACTGTGACCTATTTTGCAATAATACATGGATAAAATCACTCATAACAATAACGTTAAAGAATCACCATAAATAACGTTATTTTTTTAATCTTGTGAATGAGAAAAAACAATGTTGGTAACGATCACCACAGCGCCCTCATCCCAGACTCCTTCCTCAAAAGAACTAGGATTTAGACCCCTGGGATTCCTCCCAACAACTGAACTCTCTCACTCATTCAACAAAATTAAGTGAAATGAAAATTTTCATTAAAAGGTAAAATTTCTGTAGAAATCGTTTGTAATTTCAGTGGCTGCCATATAAATACATAGCGTTTTTATAAAAGTTGAAATTATGCTTACTTGTGATTACATTGTTGATATAGCTTACATATGAAAAGAGAGCTAAAAAACTCCTCTTTTTAATAGCGATAGTTTTAGAGAAATTTAATTCCCTGAACTACAAAGAATGGAATAACTTTGGGGAGAAAACTGAACAAATGCTTCAGTAGATGTTAAGCTGAGAAGTCATGTAATAAAAGAACTGATTTAAAAATATTGATGAATAGTTTGCTAGGTTAACAATAACAGCCATTTAAGTATGCTATGTTAATTGGTGGTCTATTAAAATTATTGCAATTTATGAAGAAAATTATTAAAATAATACTTTTGTTTAATTAAATCATAAAAAAAAACTGTATAGTATATGATTTGAAAGAAATATACACATTCTCCAAAAGATGGAAAGAAGATGAAAACCCCCTAAAATAAAATGCAATATTTTAGACAAGTTGCTTTAAGAATATTTCTAGAATCATGATAAAAGTCAATAATTGTTTAATATGTGTTCTAAAATAACACAGAAAGAAAATGTGAAAATTTTGTTTATCTTCAATGCAACCATGGTTATCCTATAATAGTTTTTCAGCCTTTTAATATTCATTAATCTTTTGTTTAGATAGCTTATGTTATATGTGTCTTTGAATTTGGATCCAAACCTTTATCATTAGAAATAAAACTTTAACCAGTGTGTATTTTCCACTTTTTAATTTCAAGGTTACAGTTGCCAAAAATCTTCATTAAATACAATATTTTTTATATTACTGTAAATGCTTCATTTTTCAGACAAATGGCTGAAGGACATTATGCCCTTGATGGGTAGCTCACTATAGAAATAGTTCTGCTGAAGAAATAAGGTTTTAAAAAAAAATATTGGTAAAAGTTTTTATTTTTATAACATTTATGTGTAAATATGTTTACCTTTGTTATGTGTTACTTTTAAAAGTTTATGACAAAATGTGTAGATATTCATACTATTTCTGGGTAAAATTTATCCTTCTAGTATGAAGTGATATAGGTAAATTTTGTGGTTTATATTTTATGCAATTTGAGATGTTTATCTCAAGTGAGGAGTATTTTGTAATATTTTAATATATTTTTACAGGTAAAACAGCATACTTAAATTTATCAGAAGTACATATTTTACAGTTATCATGCTATAATAGTTAACTTTTAATATATTTGAATGGAATTTTATTTTGCTCTTAATTATTTGACAAACAATTTCCTTTATTCCTATTATGTACACTTTATTTTAAAATATTATTATGCTATTCATTGCATGTGTGGGTATTTATTTAAAGATAAATTTTATTATATTATTTTAGATAAATTTTACAGTCATTTGACTGATATATATATATATTTACTCATTGGTTTCAGACATTTCTTAATGAATGAATCTTTAATGTAAACTTGAAGTTATTCTTAGTAATATTTTGCTATCTTGCCAATGTTTAGTGATGCAATATGCTTATTATCAGCATACTTTATTAGATATTGTGTATTGTACTTTGTTGGATGGAAATGTTCTCCCCATTGTACACTATTTTTCCACAAGATCAATTGTGATGTATTTTGATAGTATACTTATTGTGTAGCCAATGTGGCCAGGTCCCAGGAGAGGATAATCTATAATTGAGATTATATATATAATATAGCTAAATCCCAGGAAAGGATTATTTTTGGTGCATTTTTCCATTTTACTTCAGTGGTGAGACTGGGTCCACACCTACATTTATGCCTAAAAAATAGTCATTGGAAGCCACCATTCCTATATTAGAGAATTTTGCCTTATAGAGCTTAGTATTTTATCACTCATGTGAATGAAATATATATTTTTCCACCATTGAGGGTGTAACTTATTGTGTTTGATTAAAAGTTATGGCAATGACATGTTAGTTTTGAGGTATTTAGTTCCTCAGTGTGCAATTTGTCATTTGTAGTGTCATAGTTAAGTAAGTCAATGTCTATATTGTGCTATTGAGGCTTGCTAGTAGTCCACAAGCAAACCAATAGAACAGAATTAATTTTAAATTGTGTATTTTTAAATGCTTAATTATAATGGAAATGCACATACACAATGTTTATTTTCATTAATGCCTGCAAGATATTCATCACTGGATCAGTAAGTGTTTTAGAGTTAAACAATTTTTTATGTGGACATCAGTTAAATAATTTATACGAGTGTATGACTTCTGATAAATGATCCATACCCCTTTTTTGTTAATTTATTTTGATAGTATAGACAATAATTTGGTTGACTCACTATAGTAATAAAGTTATTACAATCATGTGAGAGTAGTAGTTTAAACCTAATCTATTGTAATTAGATAAACATCATTTATCTTTATTATATTTCATATAACAATGAAGATAGTTTAATTCATAATTTGAATAGGGGATATTTTGTAAAATATCTATTAACTTATAATTAAAGCCACTACTATATTGTTAAATTTATCATTAAATGTTTGTTTAATGTAGCAGCTAAATAAAAAATAGCTTAGAAATATATCAGCCATATATTACAGTTAATCTGTTTAATTTGATATTTCATTTAGAAATATGTGAATATAATGTAATATTTAAAAAATAGTTGTAACTTAAATAATCATCATTTTATTTTTTTAATGAGGCAATCTTGAGTTGTAATAAATGCATTCTAGTATTCTGTCGCAGTGCCTATGCTGACCTGTAACCTTTGAACAATCTTGTACATATTTTATGCTATATTTGATTAATACATTAATTGTTAATTATTTAACTTTCATTTTTGGGTGTATTTTTCTATATGCAAAATGTTTTCTTGAGTCCTAAATTTTTAAGATACCAAAAATCTCAATATATCAGATAAACTATCCCTATGCAGATCTCAAAACTTTACTGTTTGTGATAAATTATTTTATAAGAGTTTCAATTGAGAATTAAAGTTGCAATTTTGAGAAAACATTTATTTAACTTTGCAATAAGTTTTATTTCAATCCATTATTCAGATTGCACACTATTTCATTAATTTTATCAATAAAATAACAATAGTTCCTGTTAATTATTTATTGTATTGTCAGGGATAGTAGGGGGATATAAAACATACTCTCTTTCTATTATTCTGAATGATATCTGAATAAAATGCTATAATTATTCAAATTTGTAGATAATTATTTGATGTCAATAGTAGTCATATTAAATGCTTCTTTAAATAATTATTATTATTGTTAAATGTTAGAATACATTAGCTTTTAAGAGTCTCCTATATCAGGATGTCAGTCATTTGTTTGACAACACAACACTACAGAAGAATTCCCAAGATGGATAAAAGAACCCTGGAATCATTGTTTATTATTTTTTAAATGATCAACTTAGTGTTTCTATTATAAATGTGGTGGTGGCTTAAGAATCATATTATTTGTCAGTTGTCATCTGATCCTTCGTGTCAGCTGCCAGAGGTGCGATTTCTAACTGAAAAACACATTAATATATAGTTTCCGGGATAGCGATTCTCTATTAATATTGACTTTTTTTTGGTTTGTTTACAAAGTTTACTTTTTTTCATTTCTGAATTATTTTCCCCAAATAATATTTTTGACGATGGGATAATAATAGTTTTTTTTTTTTTACCAAAGGTTCTTTTTTGGTGTGTGTTCAAATAGTAATTTGCGTTTTTTTTTTAAAAAAAAATAATATTACTGTTTTTGTAAAATTGGATTAACAAAATTCAAGAGAGAACGGGGTTTTATGATGGATCTTTAAATAATAATTTACGTTACTTTGATAGGTTTACATTTGATTGCCGAAAAAATTATTGGGAGAAGTGTTGTTTTTTTTTTTTGGGCGCGCACGTGTGTTTATGTTTAAATAAAATTTAAAACCTTTATTTTTATCGGTTTACATTTGATGGACGACCGATTGGACTTCCTTTCGTTTATAAATTATGGTTTTGGTTCTACAAATAAATATTTTTGACAATGGGACGATAATAGTTGTTGTTTGTTTAATTTTTATTGACAAGAGTGGGTGTTTTTTTGGTGTAGATTCAAATAGTAATTTGGGTTACATTTAAATAATAAGTTGTGGTCTTACTTTGATCAGTTTACATTTGATTCCCAACACTAATTACTGGGAAGGGTGTTTTTTTGTGTGTACAATTGTAGACAACAATTATTGGGAGAAGGGGTGTAACCATTTAAAGAATAGTAGTTTACATTACTTTTAGTAGTGGTGTACATTTGATTGCTGACAATAATTAGTGAGAGGGGTGGGTGTTTTTTGGTGATTGGCGACCACAATTATTGGGAGAAAGAGTTTTGCATTTTGTTTTTGTTTGTGTGTATGTTTAAATCAAAATTTAAGTTACTTTTATCGGTTACCATTTGATTGAAAACCAATTTGACTTTCTTTTTTTTTTTTTTTCGTTTATAAATTATTTGGGTTTTCCCAAATAATATTCGATTTGACAATGGGACAATAATAGTCTAGGTTTCTTTAATTTTGATTGACAAGAGCGAGTCTTTTTCGGTGTACGTTTGAATAGTAATTTGGGTTATGTTTAACTAATAATTTACTGTCTTACTTCGATTGGTTTACATTTGATTGGCCAGGACAATTAGTGAGAGGGTTTTTTTTTGTTTTTTTCTATACGATTAAAGAATAATTGACATTCCTTTTATTTGACCGTTTGATTGCCGATGACAACAATTATTGGGAGAAGAGGGGTTTTTGGGGTTACGTTTAAATAAAAAATTTAGTTACTTCTTTTATTTTACATTTGATTGCCGACGCCAACAATTATCGGGAGAAGGGATATACGTTTAAATAAAAATTGGAGTTACTTCTTTTATTTTTGACATTTGACGAAGGTCATTTAGAATCCCTCAAACAAGCTTGCCTTTACAAAGTGAACCTTTCCGTCGGCAGATGTTTTCGGACCTCAAATCTGCATATATTTGCCGCACAATCCAATCTTTTCTTTCAGCTCAGGATGTTTTTTTCTGCTGTAGAAATATTCCAGCACTGGCCCGTGTCTGGAAATTCCCATCTTTTTAAGTTTTATGTTGTGGAAATTAGCCGTACTTTTTGTCTCATAAAATTTCTCGCTAAAATGTGACTCAAAGAGTGATTTTTAAATTTTTACGCTATTCCACCCTAATCGAAAATTTAGGAGAAATACAAATTTATGAGGAACAATCACGATACTGTTAAAATTGATAAAATGTAACAGTACATCGATTGGTCTTAAAAAAAACAAGGCACCGATGAAAATTTAAATAATTTTGACACGATCAAAATAAACACCCTAGTACGATATTGTTACATCAAATACATAATGCAGCATTACGATATAGTGTGTGACACAAACAACTACGGCATTTTATTCTGCTTTTAGCATCGGAAAAAGCCACCCCGTTAGCTGCTAAGCCGAGTTAACACTCTTTCTAGATTTTATCTTAGAAAGGAGACTTAACTTCCAAGTTAATACTCTACATTTTAGCGTAGAAAGTAGACTTAACTCCAAGTTAACAATCTTTCTAGGATTTCTTTTAGAAAGAATGCTGAAAGGCTTGGGTGCGGCCACGGAAATGGCATATTTCTAGAAATTTAGCTAGAAATCGCGCCTCTGGTGGCTGACACGAACGATCAGATGACAACCTATTTTTCTAATGTACCATAAGAAAAGTAACTTTCCATTTTCCTTTTACACTATGAGTAGGATTTGTATCAGATCATATTGACAAATTATTAAATGCTTTGTGAAATAAGAACCTATAAGATATTTTTTTAAAAAGGCAAATGTTGGCAGCTCAGTGAATGTGTTTGATGGAGGGAGGAATCCATTTTATATTTAAATTATTAATGGGGGATTATTGATGTTTTCTCTCTTCCCAAATTGCTTGTTTAATTTATAATAATTCATTTTATTATTGTTTAAAAATGTCTTCCTTTATTTAAATGCTTATCTCTGGAGCTAGATTATTTTATAACTAACCAACTACTGAGCTTAGCCCACATTTCATTGTATTGATCTAGTGATCAATTCATCGATTCATTTATATTTAAGAGACTCTCTTAATATTTTAATTTTTTTTAATAATTTTTTTGGGGGGTTAGAATATGTATATATGTCAATGAAAAGGATTATTAATTTTCATTGATAAGGGTATGGTCTATTGAGAGATTAAAAACAATAACTGGGATACCTGAAAACTAAACTAGTTGTAAGAGTGAATTCATGTTGAATGATGGATGCTCACATACTTAGGTACTCCTCAAAAAGGTCCAATTAATCTCAAAAGAAGAGCAGGATATAAGCTAACAAATAAATATGTGGGCCATCTGTAAAAGAGACACATTACAACAAATCCATCAAAAGAAAACAAAAAGGGGGAGAAGAAATAACCCTATATATGACTCTCCTTTTTGATTGGATGTTATTTAATAGAAAAAGAGGGGGGGAAATGAAAACAGCACAGATGATAAGAATTTATAAAAATAATAATGGTAGATTCCATGACCTTACATCTAGAGAAATAAAACACCTAATTTTAAATGCATACATACATATACATTCATTAAGTGTTAAAATTTCAATTGTAAAGTAAAGTTTTAACCCTATAAGGAAAGGGGAATTGTGAGGGCAGGTTACAAGCTCAACCAAACTGATCCTTAGCTACTCATATTATCAATTGTGCCCATTCCAAAATTATGCTTAGCTTAAATAATAAGTTTTATTTAATATATTTATATTATACATGTTATTTTAAATGGTTGTGTGATATGTATATATATATTTGCTTCAATAAATAATATAAAGTTTAAATCATGATATATATATATATATATATATATATATATATATATATATATATATATATATATATATATATATATATAT